>SNQJ01S0036413.1:32144-76282 GCA_010110895.2 Picea sitchensis
CACTGCTCGCGGAGCAGGAACTTCCAGAACCATGACGGAGAAAAGAATGAAGCATAGAGATGATCTCGTGAATTCCATTTTGATTCCAAGCATATTACCTGCGTATATACCTCCTCTAAGCAGTGCAGTGAACAATGATAGCGTTCCCAGGGATTTTGAATATGCTTTGATCACTGCATACCTTCCAAAAGGTGTGCGTGCAATTTGTGCCAACTAGGATAATCTTGCAGCATTGAAGTTTAGTGACTTCAACCTCGGCAACAGAAAGGATTACAGCATGCTCGCCCCACATAATTACTTGACCATAACTAAAGGAAATAATTCAAATATTATCCCACAGTCATGGACCCAAAACCTCGCACAGTCCACACTACTCAATTTGATGAATATCCCGCACTTTGGAAGATACGAGGAAGTGAACGCATGAGTTAAATTTCTATTTTCCTTATACCACAAAGGATACTTATGGTTGAACCACCGAATTATATGGATCCAACCTTGATCAACCATATCACAGGGCTTAGTATGCAAGGCTTTGACTTGCGGGAATTTTACCCTGGAAAGACCTCAGATCGAGCATTAGCACAAAAGAACCAAAGAGACTTACAACAATGTCGATAAGGGAACGTGAGGCTACAAGGTAGCCTCTATCCAGAGTGGTGCAGTGCACCTTTCATGCCAGTTGATCGCAAGAAAGCTAGTTCGCAAGAACTAGCCCACCCAAGTGACTAGATTCGTCGTTGACCTCGCAGGGAAGTACGCAAACGGACTCCAGATGAATTGGGCCCAATACCTAGTAAACCAGCTAGAGCTTGATTGCAGGGAAGCACAAGACCAAGGATATGAGTTCCACTTTAGTTGGCTTCTCATACTAATCACATTCATTGCATGGGATATGTCGGAAGCTGTAACCTTCCCTGACATCGAGCCCTTTTAACCATTGGACGCAAAGTTCATTACCCTCTGGTACTTGAACGATATGGACAAGAAATGGAAGTCAAATGTCATCTTCCAAAATTACTACAACCAGTTGAAAGTAGCCATCCAATATGAGCCTCTTATGACACCAAATACCGTCCTCAGGTTTCGGCCCCTAATGAATTTCAACGTGGACCATCACTTCATTTATATAACAACACGCTCAAACAACCATAAGAAGCAGTTGTAGTCCTATTACAAGCTTACGGAGGAATATTTAGAGGAAATCACCTAGGAATGGTCATTGGACCTCCTTATCCCAACCAACCCTATAGAGTTGTCCGATGTAGATAGTCCAGAAGCTATGCAGGATACACCCAGACCTAGTAAAAAGAAGCCTAGAGAATTTCAGGATGTAGACAACACATCCGTGAAGACTGTGTCTATGTCACCAGAGAAAGGAGGTGTTGCTGAAGAGATCGAAAAGGAAACATCGCATAATGATGATGAGGAACCCTCGAAGAAAAGAAAGTTGTCCCCTAGAAGCCTTCATCCAGAAAGAAAATGAAAGCAACCAAGACCAAGTTAGAGACTATCCTCACCCTGAATGAATTTAACTTCATCATCGCTGCATTGAATGATTATTTTCTAGAGATTGTAGAGAAGAAGGAATCCAAGAAGGAGGTGATGTACAGTCGGATCAAGATAGAGATCCAAGGAGTGCAACAGTCACTTCAGTCAAGGCGTGTAGTCTCCACTTCGCCCCTATCATTCGGAACACCAGAAGAAGGAGATGAACCAACTCAACTCCATCGAATCGCAGATTCATTCAAGACTTGAATTTGAAAAGAACAATATGAAGTAGAGAAATTCATCCAAGATTTGACACAAGTACAGGGAGTACTTGAAGAACAACGCAGTGCTACAAAAAAAAAAAAATAGTGCTCTCCAAGAAAAATGGAATGACGAGAAATCACAACTACAACAAGCAAAGAATAGTTGCTGGCAGAGCAACTGGAGGTAAAGGAAGTGGTCAACAGAGCACTTCTCTCTATGACATTCATTGAGGTACAGACCGAAGAAAGAATCCCACAACAGGTGGCACAACATGAAGATGTGATCCAGAAGCTACGACAGTGCATCACAGATCTAGAGCTCTGCGTTGTACCCAAAACTCCACAAGAGGTAAGAGACCTAAGGGAAGCAACTGCCCACAGTGTAGTTGGCAGATTAAAAAATATTTCCTTGGAATGAAAGCATATGAGTAATAGGAGTGCCGAGACTTACGAGAACCTCACAGAGAATCCAGAGTTACAGGCATTGGAGTCACAAGTCCAAGGAGAAAAGCAACACGCCGATTTGTTACAGGCACAGCTGAAGGCCTTAACACTAGTTGAAGGAATGAAGAGGTTTTAATAACAATTCACAGCCCAGCAATAGATGCACATGATTCAAAGTAAAGTGATGGAATTCTCTCAATGACTTCAACCAGTGCAAGACAAGACATGCCAATTTTTCACTGAAGTTGAAAGCGAAGGATCCGAACTAGAATAGGTCGTCATCATAGAAGAACAACATCTAGAAGGGCCAGTGAACGATGTAGACATCCAGGAGTTCACTCAGCAAGAGGCCATAGAATTGCAACAGGTCGAAGCTGCTCGAGCCAAGCTCGAGGTGTTTGAGGCATAATTGATCAGACCAGAGTGACTCGGGATGAGTCACAACTGAGTGTTGGGGACCTGTTGGCCCTTGACCAAATTTTGAGATAATCTTGGTCATGTTTGACTGTTTTTGGGACTTCACCAGCCTGTCGAATATGGAGCTCCAGATGAAGTGGAGATTGGGGAATCTCGGCCCACTTTTGGGGCCCTTTTTGGGTTTTGGGAATATGTAATGGGAAAGGGATGTTGGCCTGTGGGTTTACCCACTCTTAGGCCGCATTTTTATGTATAAATAGAAGGATAGGAAAGAAAGTAGTAGTAGTCGAATATGGTATCTATGTGATATAGGCTAAGTTCCAAGATGGGATATGTGTGATAAAAGGTTTTGTGCATTCTGTATAGACTTGCAGACCTTAGCGCAAGTCTCTATGTGAAGATATAGAAGGCTTTGTTCTATAATGCAAGGAAGAAGGATCGAGCGAGCTACGCAGATATGTTGTCCTATGTAGAGTAAGGGTTTCTAAGGCTCTATGCTTGTAACCGATTGGCTAATGATAATAAAGAAGAGTTGGTGGTCGTAGCCCCAGGGTGGGGGTGAACCACGTAAATACGGTGTTGTAAGCTTTGTACCTTGTTTTGATGCATTGATGTGATTATTTGCTAAGTTCTTTGAGATGAGTAGATAGATTTGATATGCATTCTTATGCTCAATGCTTATGGTGCATAGAATGTTAGATATGATCCATGTGTATATGCTAAGTGCTTGATCTGTTAGGTCTGAATAACATGTTGTTGTTGAGTGCTTGAATATTCTAGTTCATGGTGAATGCTTCGAAGCTCTGTTATACCAATGAAGTGGTTATTAATTTCATAATAAAGAACCATCAATGCTAAGTTCTATATTAAGAGTTATAATCACATATCTGTGTCCCAGCTAAGGTTGCATACACTTGAGTCCTGCAACCACCCCTTCCTCTACCTTGTGTGAGTCTTCATCTACTTCACAGGTGTTTCCAAAAGGGTCAGTAGTTAGGGTTTTGTTGGTGCATTGTCATAGCATTGAACCCTAGGTCTTCCCCTATGCCAACACTCGCTAACAGAGGATCTAGCTTTATTGGGTTGTCAATGCAGGGCGGCTCCTGCACTAATTCAAGTGGCTCACTCGAGGCCAAATTCAACAGAAATTTCCTCATATGATGGGGAAACTAAACGCAATGGATACCATTGATTACTAAAAGGGGAGGATTGATCTAGGTGGATATCAGTGGCCACCCACTTATTCCAATTGGATCATCTTGGTAGTTTTTTCAATTGGCAACTTTTTCCTAGTTTTCGGGTCCTGAACTTTCGAGGTCATTTTGAGGCCCTAAAAAACAATTTTAGGGTTTGCCATAGTCAAATTGTATATGGATTCATATTTTTATGGAATAATTTATATTCCTTGGATATACCTTTCCAACAGGCTATATTGCACCTAAAACAAAGATCGTATGAAAACGTTACGACCCCTTGAAGTTGATGTACCAACTTACCCCAATGGGGCCCACATGATGTTTGGTGCTTCATCTCCTAGGGTTAGGTTTTTGGATGTATAGGGTTTTGACATTCATGTTTATTTTTAAAATGATTTTAGAGCCTCATTGTAATGATATTCTTGTGAATGAGTGCATCTGTCACATCTCTTCTTAGAGATAAGTCGTCAACATTCAAGGAAGCTTGTTTTCAGTCTACATTTTAAAGTTTCATAATATTTCTTTATTGAATAGAATACAATTTTACTTCATATCTATTATTGTTCATTGTGTCTCTTTTTTAATAATAATAATAATATTTTGTGTACATTTCGTTATAATCATAAAATACAGATCATTACTGACATATAAGATAAATTCTCACTCTACTTTTTATTTTTGCATCGTCCTATGACCTTGATTCACATGATCTAGGTACGAACACATTTATTACCAACACGAAACCTTCTTGTTGTTATTAGAAGTGTATTTATTAAGTGGTAGAGACTTTCCAAACATGGGTACCCTAGTTAGAACACTTTTTCAATTTGGTGCCCATGCATAAGTTACTCCATATGTCCAGGAGTCCCCTATAGTCCCGATATGAATTTGCATTTGAACCTCATTACTCTTACTCAATATCATTATGACCACTACCTATGGGACTCTCGTCGAGTCTTGGTTAATCTTGTTTCCGACTCCTAAAAAAATGAAAGGATTTTCGAGTGAAATTATTTCTTTCATACTCGTTAAATGTCGTTGAAAGGACGTCTATTTTGGTATAAGTTTAACCCTTTTCTGGACCAAATATACTACTTACGAAAAAATGAATATTTTGGTCAGCATTGGCTAGAAGAGTTCTCCTAGGTATTATTTTATACTTTCTTGGGCCTAGGGGACTAAATCTATGAAAAAGGACACTTTGGAGTTAAGTTGTAATTACATCCCATTCTCCTTCTTGCATTGTTGAGCCCAATTTTGTCTCCCACTTTCTCATTATAATCCCCTTTCCCCATAAATTCTCATCATTATCCAAGCAATGCCTTACATATATACTTTGCATCTTAACACATTTACCCAAAGAGGAAACATACCCCCAAGTTTTCATGTCCTTCATGCATACCCTTGAATCAAGCATAAGTATGTTCCACTTCTTGTAACTAGTTTCTTACTTGCGACACTCGTTTCCTCTCTTGTATTATAGCATTTCTTTTACTATGAAGAAAAAAAGGTGGGTGGGAAAATAATATTATCTCATATCGATAGTGGCTGTGTTTCCTTTGAATAGAGAATAAAATATTGAGTTTGTTTCATCCAAGGTTTGGTTTTAGTGTGACCTTAGGAAGTTGAGCTCGTTACTTGGAGTTTACTCCTCCAACTGGTTATTCTTTCAGTCTCTATGGAGAGTTTGTTGATGCCTCTTGTGTCATATTTTTTTTTTGATAATCAGTGTTAAGTTTATGCTTCCTAGGTCACATAAGCATGTGTCACCCATTCCTCAGAACTCTTGACCTTGCATTCCGGTTACCCCCCTACAAGTGAATCTTAGAATCACATAAATTTGTTTTCCTACCTTGTACCCTGGACTTAGTTTCATCATTGTTAGGTGACCTTGAATCCAATAGATGATATCTCTCCATTCGTCACTGACTAGGGGGTTTCCCTTATGTTCAACGATAATAAATCTATTCACATTTGGATTTGTGCAGTGTCTTGGATTCCATTAGACCCTATTAGTGGTTTCCTCACCTTTGTCAACATTTTTCATTATTGGTTGCTAGTTAGAGGGTCTCTTTCATGTACTACTTGCATCTAGTTCATGCAAGAGACACACATGATTGGTGGTTCGTGAACATCCTATTCATCTGATTTCTCCCTAACCATCAATATATTGCTTTGTACCTCGCACTTGATGATGAAATATGCCTTAATTCTCTCCCTTCAATAGGCCTCATTCCATCGAATTCATCTTATCTATTCTTGAATATAGATCTAGAGTCATAAGAGTACCTAGAGGCCTGTAGTCATCAGTGGAAGGTTCTCCTACCATTGACAATTGGGAATACATCAATGTATCATGATCGATGGATTATTCAAGTGTTTGACCTCAACACCTTTATTCTCACTTGTTGAATGTACTTGGTTCCTTGACA
Source organism: Picea sitchensis (assembly GCA_010110895.2). Classification (NCBI taxonomy): domain Eukaryota; kingdom Viridiplantae; phylum Streptophyta; class Pinopsida; order Pinales; family Pinaceae; genus Picea; species Picea sitchensis. The sequence continues at coordinate 38,388 of SNQJ01S0036413.1, forward strand.
CCTACTTTCATTATCGATGGGTTGTATCGCATTTGTTAATGGTATACCTCAATGACTGGTAATCAAATGAAGTCTCATTGTGTTTGACTTCAACTCATTTATTCGTATGATGTATACTTGCACCTTTGGTGGATAGTGTATAAGACCTCCATTTTATAGTATCAACATCCCATATCTGTTGTTGTATTTCATCAGACCGGTACCTATGTGACTTCAGTGATCATGGAAGATACGATTGTACTCCATTGTATACATATATATTCAGCTAATTTTGATAATGGAATCTACTGTGTCTTGTTTGTGACTATGAAAACCTATGTAATATGTCTTCTTTGTATTTCCTATTCATGTCCATGAACAACTATTTTTTATACATCCACATGGATCTACAGTGTAATCAAGTTTGGCATCCATGTGTACAGAGTCAATATGAATTGTAATATTCTCATGAGTAACTAGTTCTTCCATCAGATTCCTCACTAATCCACTTCTGTGAATTATAATGTATTTTGGCCATCATGAATTCTCCTTTGACCTCACACATTAGGGTGCATCTGTTATAGAAATTTTTTCCACACTCCATGCATCTTTCTTTGATGGAATTCCATTTCCCTCTGCAGACTCAAATTCCCCTTTTTGTCCATTCCAAAGTTAAAAATTCAATTTTTTATACATATACATGGGACACAATTAGACAACTTGCATATACACAGGTTTCTCCATTAATACATCCCACGTACATCATTTGTTTTGCTCAAAAATTAAAAAATATGTCAGGTTTCCATGCCATGTCATGATATCCATGATCCTTGACCTTCCATATATTGGAAATGCTCTAAATCGACCCTTCAATTCCATTTTAAGGATATAAATTGAGCTATATACAAGCCTTGAAAGGAAAATTGATGATCGAGAGAAAAGACACTCTAGAGAAATTTCATCTCATATTGACTTTGCATCCCTTTATCCTTGAAAGTCTAAACTTCGTGTGTGTTTATCCCCCAATATATTCCTGTATTGAGAATGAGAAACTCAATTAGTACTACTACTTATGAGCTTGCCTTTGTGGAGGATTGAAGTGGTGAATTCCCAACTGGAGGGACTTATTTTCTTATTTTTGATATGTGTCGTTACAGAAGTTGGTCACTTATGTAATTTTTTTTATTACATTAATAAAAATACTCTTTTCTCATCCAATTATATGTTGCAAATATTTGTATTACCTTCCATGGGAATATTTGTTATGCATGTTAATGGATTATGCAATTTTATATGCTAATGTTCTATATAATATCCATATGCTTGTGTATATCGGATGTTGAGAACAAGTTGCAGGTATCAAGATTTGGATCCTGAGCTCAACCATTGTCTTCTTCGGATGTCCGGACAAGGTAGGATTCTAGCCTTCTCTTGTTAGAATTTCTATTTGTCTAGTGTACTTGAGACGACAGTTGATTTTTGGGCCTTCTGTTGTGGTTTACACCTAGTTGTTGGTTTGATATCTCTGCATTATACCTTTAACATGATTGAACTGGGTTCAAGTCTACTGGGGTTCCAACAAAGCCTCTAAAACTATTGGCCTTCCTAGTAAACCAGAAGGCAACGAAGTACACAGAGTGCACTACGCAGTATCACCTGAGATAGTATTAATGGGTGAATGAAATACTCAAGTGTTTGCAGTCTAGGATTGAGTGGATATATGAGAAGTGTGCACTGAGAGTTCTATTTAACTTATTAATTAAATATACTATCATTCCCAATTATGCACATAATATAATCAAATCATTCATTCATCATGCTAATATCTACTCATAAACAGTAAAAGAGACCCAATAATTCAATCACATAACACATGTTTTACCATGGTTCACCCCCCCAGGATACGTCCACAAAGATCTAGCTCTTAAGATCTTCTATTATGGCAGTTCCAAAACTACAGCGCCGCGCACTTTACAACTCATCCTCAGTTGGGTCAAGATCTATTATGAGGCAGACTAGATCACACTAGGATCCTCAACCTATTATCTAACCCTCGAGATATACCTTTTTTCCCCTCTACAACTCAACAACTTACAAAACTAGGTCGTATCACAGAGTATTAAAAACTAGTTATCAAAACATGACTCCTTCCTACCATCGTCTCTCCAGACTCTCTAAATGCGAATCTAGCTCTGCTTCCTAGAATCCCCTAAAGAATCCCTAAGCATATCTGTGTGTGTGTGTGTGTGTTTCTGGCTCATCATCCACTACAATGTATTACAAAAACCCTAACCCTAACGCCATTAGGTATTCCATGCATGAGTGTGTGTTGCTCTTCCTTCCAGTTGTTGCTTTCCTCATGCATGCCTTCCTTCCCAAAATAACCTTTCTTTCTGATTTGGCCTGCTTCCAGTAGGCTCCCAACACTGACATGTAGCTCATCCCAAGACACCTAATATCTGTGTTCTTCGTCGATCTCCCTAGTGATCACTTGGAACTTATCCATGAGCTTTGTTGCTTGTGTTTGGGCCTGCATGATATTCTCCTTTAGTGCATCCAATATCTTCACTGCAATCTCGTCATTGACCATCCTTGCATATTTTTCCTAGGTTTGTGCCATATATGTTTTGTCTTCCTCTATCAGTTCAATGACCTCTGTTGCTCGCTTCTGGATCGGTTCCATTTGATCCTAACGCTCTTTTTTCCACATCTACACAATTATGAGTTCTTCCTGTTGTTTCTTCATGTCTTGCACCCCTTTGATGGGCTCTGTGATCGACATTGTCTTTTTCCTTTGCTTAAGGTCTTATATAGCTGCACTTATCCTTTCTCTGTCATGGTCCCACTGCTAGACCCATTGATCCTCTTCCAATTTCTTCCAGAGTTGTGCTTCTTTCTTGAACAAGTCATCCACCGCGTGGACTTGTCATTCTATCTCTTGTATCTGTGTTGTTTCCTCATGTTTCCTTTTCTCCCTCACCTCCGGTGGAGTGGTAGGAGTGAGATTCTCTTAGAGATTCTAGATATCCTGTTGGTATTGATCAAATTTTTGCAAAATCTAATCAATCTTCTTTGTCACAGTGAGTTTGGTTGTTTGAGCGTTCTTTGGGATCTTCCCATAGGATATGACCACTTTTTGCTCCAGTCCCTTCACATGTTCCCTCTCTTCTTTGGTCTCAAGCTTGTCCTACTTGAATACCAATTCCATCTCATCGCGATTATCCTTTACCTGCTGCAATTCTACTATATTTGTGCGTCCACGAGACTATACCTCCTGTGTAACACTGACTTGTAATTTATATATTGCCTCGGTTGGTATCTGTGGTAATACTAACTGTAGTTGAGCCAAGTCCTTTAGGGTTTTCTTCCCCACGCTTTCGTCCATGCACAACATGTTGAGTGTGACGTGAAATGTTTATCTTGATTGTTCTATTGTCTAGATTGTATCCTACTCACTTGCTCCAGGTTCTCCTCCTTTATTTGATGTTTATAGGCTCGTTTCTACACTACTTCTGACTGCCTATGCTTCCCCAATATGCTTGAGGATTTGTGTCATGTATGCCATCTCTTCTTCATTTATGTCCCTTTAGCACGCAACATTCTCAAAATCCTCGAATGTGCGATCCTGGACCACTTGGGCCACTATTTCTACATCATCCTCTGTGATCATGTATTCTAGAGACATTCTATGTGCCTTTGTATTCTTGTATGCACCCCCCATATGGGTGGATAACTTCTTAGTCTATCCTGGCTCTTATGGAGTAGCACTTGATGTAGTCCCCTGTGTGGCCTCAACCCATTTCTACAGTACTTGCGGTGCATGTGTGTTGTTCTTCTTCCCCGTATGGACTCTTGTCTTGGAAATCCCCCCTTTCTTCTACTATGGCATGTTCTGACTTGTCCTTGGTTTCTTGGGCATTTTTACTTCCTCGGGATGTGTATGTTCTTATATTACCTCATCCTTCTCTATCTACGTGAGTATTTCTTGAGTAAGGACAGGAAACCTCCATTCGTCTTCCCAATCCTTAATGGCCATTTGTATGTCCCCCTTCGTGATGCAGTAGCACAATTGTAGCCATTGCTTGTTGAGGTTTTTCTATGCGTGGATACACATCGCATGTCTAGTGGCTTTGAAGTTGTATATTCCTTGAAAGTGTGCAACAACTTCTGATGTTATCCTCCAAGTGTTGGCAATGGTGTAATGTAGGTCGCAGAGATATCCTTTGAATATAGTTGCATTCATTCATCTATTCTTGGCATTCAAAGCAGCTCCAATAGATAAGTATCATGCTCCATGGAAGGGTTTGGGTCTCATTGTTGTATCCTTTTCATCACCTAAATATTAAAAAGAAGGACACTTACAAGTCCAGTTGGGTTATATAGACAGGACAAATATGAATGCAATAGTTAGAAACATCAATCATAAGAAATAAACAAACAACTAAGCTAATAACAATAAAAGAAACTAAACTAGAGTGCATAAGGGAAATAGAACAAAAAATAAACAACATTCATTCCACCAATGGATAAGTTGTATTAGTGGGAAAACACCAAAGAGAAAGGGAGACTTATGGGTCCCCTCTTCCTCCAAGGGAGGGCTCTTGAAGCCCCAATGATTGAGATCTTCTTACAAATAACAAACTAGAAGGAAATGGTGAAGAAATCCAAAGCTCATTCACTCAAGAGGTGATGTGAGTGGCTAAATGATATGATGCTTGTCTGCTCTAATGAAGAAAGAGGTTCCTCCAAGAGAATATAGGTAGCATAACAATACAAATGAATTCTTAGAAATATAGTGCACCCATGGCCTCAAAAAATGAGTTTCCAAAGGGCACAAAACTATACAAATGGTTATAACATAATCATGTGCTAAAAATACAAATGAAGCGCGTGCACGTGCGCAAGTCGAAAACGCTGGAAAAGTGCACATGCACTCGATGTGCGACTCTGGAAGAAAAAAGACGTGCATATCTCAGAACGATACATTTATGATTTTGGTCGGCCTTCCACCCACTTCTGGTTCATCTCCCAAGTTGATTTCACACCCAAATCCAAGATGAATGCGAGTGGGGGGATGGTCAGAGACCTAAGGGTGCCCTAAAGAGCCCCTTGTTCATACTAAATATTGGTTGAATAATGCCTCAAATATTTGATATAAAAAGAGACCATGGGTGCACTATATTTCTAAGAATTCATTTGTATTGTTATTCTACCTATATTCTCTTGGAAGAACATCTTTCCTCATTAGAGCATACAAGCATCATCTCATTTAGCCATTCACATCACCTCTTGAGTGAATGAGCTTTGGATTTCTTCACCATTTACTTATAGTTTGTTATTTGTAAGAAGAGATCAATCATTGGGGGTTCAAGAGCCCTCCCTCGAAGGAAGAGGGGACCCATAAGTATCCCTTTCTCTTTGGTGTTTTCCCACTAATACAACTTATCCATTGGTGGCATGAATGTTGTTTATTTTTTTTTCTATTTCCCTTATGCACTCTAGTTTAGTTTATTTTATTGTTATTATCTTAGTTGTTTGTTTATTTCTTATGCTTGATGTTTCTAACTCTTGCATTCATCTCTATCCTGTCTAGCTAACCCAATTGGACTTGCAAGTGTCCTTCTTTTGCTCATTTAGGTGACGAAAAGGATACAACAGATTGGCAACTCCACTGGGGAAAGGTATCAATTTCCTCCCCATTTGGTTTGTTTGAGAACTTCTTTTTGGTTTATTTAACTTGCATGAACCATAACCGGCCTAGGCCTACCCGCAAAAAGATAAATTTGGAGCTAAGCTGAGAGAATTTCATCCAATATTTTCTTCCTGGTCGTGTAACATAAAGTGCATGGATTTTTCAAACCACAGGCACATCTTTCAAGAACGTGCACCAAACTCACTGTGTTTCTCAGCACATTCTCCACTCCTACGCCAACATGTCTTTTTTTATTTTCACATTGGCACCACATGCGCCTCTCTCTACTCTGTGACCCACGCATTTGTCCATAAATTCACTCATTGTAAGGGTTTTTGTGATTTGTTGAAGGCCCATAGTCTTTGTAAGCTTGATTTTATGCAAATTGTAGTATGCAAATTGTAGATTCCCTCTCCACATGAAGGGTTAGTCAAAACATAGGCACTTAGGGGGGTTAAAATCCATAATTATCCTCTTTTTTCTTTTATTTTACCACATGCATGGCTTTATTTGATTAAAGTTAAGTTGGAATCATTCTATATCACATATATAAGAACTTTCATTGGGAACAAAAATTGAACGTCAATCTTTGAGTATGCTCTTCTCTCGCGCCATAGAGCGATCTTGAGAATAAAAAAAACGATTGAGGGAAAATTTCCTCTCCCTTAAAGAAAAAATATTTAGAAGAGGACAAAAGCCCCCTCGGGACTCCTCTTAGTTTCTTTTTCAAACACATATTAAATTTGTAAGGGCCCATACATGCCCACATGCTACAAAGATATGATAGTTTTTTAATTTACTTTCTTAGATTACATCACTAGGGAAGTTTAAAGGTTTTCTAACGAGCCCATACATGCCCAGATGTCCACAATCTAGGATAATTGTTGAAGCTTTCTAAGATTAAATCACACTAGGGAGTTAAAGGATTGGTAAGGACCCATATGTCCACATGCTAGTTCTCTAGGGACTTTAAAATTCCTCAAGGTTGTACCAATGGCATTTAGTAAATTAGGTAATCAAGACTTGTAAGGACCACACAAAGTCCACATATAGCAAGGTGACACCTAACTTATTAAAAATTTGGCACACTTTACTTGTTCACACACAAAGTCACTACTCACTCACATAGTTTCATTTAGAATCATGGAGGTTGAAGTAAGTTTCCTCCAAATGGATCCCAAAACTCCCCACCCTTTTCTTAACGAAACTATCCACTCCCACTTAAATTCAACAAGGTTGGTTCACACCCACAATCTCTCAAACAACCACATATAAATTTTTTCTAAAAACTCACCAAGTTTTCCTCCACAGGAGGTTCCAAAAGAATTTTTTTAGTCTAGGTAGGATCTCAGGGATGGGCATCCAAATAACTCCCCGTTATCTGGTTCTCACATCTTCAAATAGTAGAAGTTGTCAAATAGGGAACTTTAAATCCTCTAAGTCAACTGTTCCTAACACCATAAGGCAGGGAGATACCCATGAAGGTTCGAAGGTCGAGGTTCGATTGTTCTATGCGTTCCCCCTTGAGGCGCCCGCCTCTTGGAAGGGATCCATCTCGTGACCCATTTCTAAAGCCGAAAATATAAATGTTGCACTTTGACCGAGGTACCTAGTGACCCAATTTTAGGACATCTACCCAGGTGGAAATTGTGGGCTGCAATTGCACCTTGATTAGATTTTGTGTGGCTATTGGGAAATATCGCCAGCTCTTTCAGGATATGCCCCCTCTACACCTCATTATAACTGATTGTTTCATCCTTCACTAGTTCCTCTTACGGTGGCTTCAGACCCCATTGTTGAGTGCTATTGGAAGGTCCAGTGCTATTTTGAGAGGAAGGATGTTATGTCTTTTAGGACATGAGAATTTTTTTTCTTTGTTCTACCACATGGACAAAATCTACCTACCCACATGTATGCTTCTTTATCAATTGATTTATGTATGATGCTCTTTTGATTACATGAGATTGAAAGATATATTGTGAAGGTCCAAAAAATTATAAAGACTCTTGATCATTTATTTATCTCATCACCAATTGCACACATCCAATTTGCTATTTGGACATCATAGGGGACCCATAGAATCCCCATCATTCCAGATGCTTTCTAAATCTCCCTCCTATTCTAGGGGGCGTTCCTAGTCTTTCCATCTCATAGGCTCCACCTTCTCACACCCCTATGAGTGCTACTGTCTTGGGATCTGCTTTCCTTGGTTCCACTTTACTTGGGTCCACTTCCCAAGGTCAACCGTCCACTCACTCTCCTTTACAAGGAAGAGGGGGGGAAAATTCTTCCCAATGAGGAAGTACAACCCCACCTAAACCCCCTCAAGGGGAAGGTACACAAAAAACGCACACCATGGCTTGAACTAATCCTCCACCGCCACCATAGATTCCCTACTTGGCTTCCCTCAACATACCAGATCTGAATAAGCTCCCCAACAATCCTATATTGCATGACCCCACATGGCCTACAATGCCTACCAAACTACCTTCAGACATCCCCAAGTCTGAAGGGAAAGTGGGAGATGACCTGGCCATCCATATCATGACCTTCCACTTATAGTTCTCTTCAAACAACATCATGGAAAAATCCATCTGATTGAGGTTATTCCAATGCATGCTTATCGACCCATCAACCAAATGGTATGTAGAAGAAAAATCTAGGTCCCATGTGACCTTTCAATCTTTGGCCAAAGAATTTTTGACCTTATTTCAACTACCAATCCGTCATGAAAATGGTCTCAAACTACTCTCAGAGTTTAAAAAAACCTCCGCCACACATATCGTTGACCACATTCACGAATGGCGTCAATGACGTAGTCTATGAAAAGATGAAGCCACCAAGCAACAATGCCTTAATTGGTTTCTAAAATAACTTGTTCCCTCCTTGCCAAGGATGTGGCTGCCACCTTCCCCCAGTCTGAAGAAGAATCCATCGACAAGGCTAAAAAATTCATACTCATTTATTCATAGTCATGATACTTATATACGGTACTACCGGATGCCCCGAGACGTGTGCCATTAAGTCAGGACAAACCTGGGATGTCTCACTCAGCGGATGGATTGATTGGTACCACAACACACCACATTCCACACCCCCAGCAACCACCTATGTATGGAACACCTCAATATTCGTCGGTATATGGAGGACCCCCTTATTATCCACACCCCCCTTATCAACAACCATACCCTATTTCCCTTTCTCCACCAATAAGTGGACCACCGTCAGCACCCACAATGTTCCCAACTATCCAACAAAGTTCTGGTACCCCCTCTACCTCAGCTTACACCCTAAGCACTAGTGAAAGTGTTACACCTTCCTATGTAACCTACAGATCATTTCCACAAAATAATCTATACTTTCCATTTCTTGGCCCTCCACAGCCCATGGCTCCACCACAAGGACACTCACATGATGGGGTTAACTTTGTTCAACCCTCTCCCATTCAAAAATATCAAAATTTTGAACATTTGAATACAGCAAATCTGACCCATAAGTCGAATAATGCCAAAAAGAAAGGAAAAAACCGAAACAATAATAATCCAGGAACATGAAGGAATCATTCCCAATAGAACCAACCTATCAGGGGAAACCAGAATCAAGGGAACCAAAACCCCCAAGGGGGAAATAACAATAAACGCTAAGGGAAGAATAACAAAAATATTCGGACAAACTTCGCTTGTTCCCTTTGCGGTGAGTATGGCCATTATACTCACCAGTTCCCTCAAATCATTGACTTTAAATGGATGAAAGAATCTAGAAATGGACTGCGTCCCCCAACACCGCCTATCCCACCACAGGCCCCTGAACAATATCTACAACAACCACCCCCAACCGTGTTTCAAAACCCCATTCCACACCAAGGGTGATGGACAAACAATAGGAGGTGCATCCGACCCCACCACATATGGGACAGTATCCAAACCCAGGCACTCTTGTAGATCGTACTATCCTCCTCACTAGCGAGGAAGAAGTTCTTCTACAAACACAGAGTCGTCAATACAGTGCACCCCCTAAATCTACTCCCACTACCTCAGAAGAAACCCCAGACACAACTGGACCACCTTTGATGATTCCTCACCCTAATACTGAAACACCCCTTCATATTCCTCGCATCCCATTACGATAGAATGTCAACAACCCTCAGGCTAGGGAGGCACACAATTATAGTCTAGTCGATGATTTGGCACAATATCTTGTTTCCATGTCAGTTTTAGAAGTCCTTCAAACCTTTCCTACTCAATAGAATTCATTACTTTTCGCCTTGGGGGAAATTTACCCTGCTGATACTCGACTCATCACCTTTGATATTGATAGTGGGGAACCCCATCTCCCCATTCTAGTCGCTTTCCAAATACCGGTCAAAATCTGAAACATCACAGTTCATCGCTACATCATTGATGAAGGTGCATCCACATGCATCATGTCCAAAACTATATGGCAGAAACTTGGCTCCCCGAGCTTATACCATCCGCTATTACTATGAGATATTTTGATGGATGACCATCCTCTTCTGAAGGGCTCTTTCATGAACTCGAGGGAAAGATTATCCTCATTGACATTGAAGTTATCGATGCTCCTCTTGATTACAACATCTTGTTCAGACGTCGCTACATGTACGCTATGAAGGTTGTGGACTCTTCTGTGTTTCGCACAATGATGTTCCCCCACAACAAGAATATCGTCACCATCGACCAAGTGTCACATTACGAGCCCAACCCTTCCTCCAACATCGATAACATCCTACCCTTTGTCCACACTAATCCTGATGCCTACCCACTCATCGAGATGGGTACCTGAATTTTCAAAGACCCATCCTTGCTAGGAACATACAATGGAGAACCTCCACTCATACATCCCTCAAAACAAGTATGTTTCATCTCATCCAAAGGAACTAAAATTGGATATAGCCTCCCTCCCATAGAGGCCTCTTTACTTTTTGAAATCCCACCTATTGTAGAGGTCCTCCCTCAGGTACTGCCTGAGAACTCTTCGGCTCCACCTGTTCCCAATTTCACCCTCTCTGAAGGCCACATCCCGGTTCGGGAGATAGTCCCCCAAGCCATTACTCAAATCCTCTTCTTTTAGCCCCCACCAAGTGTACAATCTTTCTAGGTAGCCGCAACGCTTACCCTTCCCAATATGGAGCTGGAAATTCCAGTCTGGTATCTACATCCACCTACAATGGTCCCTCAAACATCCCTCCCTCCCCAAACCGAAGGAATCGTGATGCATATTCCAATACTTACTCCAACCACACCACCCTCACCCCCACTTTCTAGCACCGCTACTATAGCTATGGGGAGAAGGAAGAATAAATCTCCCATCACTCCACTTCCTCCATGAGTTTAGCCTCCTTGCTCACTATGCGAGAAAGATGGACACCACACCAATAAATTCCCATCTCTCCCCGAGCTGTGCAATTTAATTCAACTCCCTCGAGCAACGACACCACTCCTCACTTCATCCAATTCACCTAGTACTACCACTACATCCCCTACCACAGGAGGCAAAGGACTACAAACCAAATTCGCATGTGCCATTTTTTCAGAATATGGCCATTACACCCACCATTTCCCTGTGCTACCTCACTTTCGGCAGACACTAGCTGAAGTACACTAGAGATTTCAACAAGAACCCCTTCCATCCACATCATCTCAAACACATGCCACTGAGATCCATTATGTCATGACCTCAGTCAACAAATGGATGATATGTCCTTTCTCTCTCTATGAATCACTAGATCACTTCACCTACCAGTGTCCCATGATTATTGAATATAGGCATGTCAACTGGCCCTTATTCCCAATCCTCCCATCACCCCACCTCCGGTGACACTAGTATTCCCCCCTACTCCCTCTCCATATATGGTATATATCTTATGTCCTGAGCCTGAGGAACTTCCAACTCCTCCATGTTTCATAGATATCCTAGAGGAGGATTTGCCTCGAAATCCCCCCAATTCTCCAATTCATTTCCCCATGGAAATATTATGCCCGACTACCATTTTCAATCCACAATATTTTCATCAGATGTGTGCATGTTTTCCCCACACAGGTGCCCCTATGCGTGACTTTCCCAATTATAGTCACGCACTCATGTGTGTGGATCATTCGATTTCCTATGCACTGGGGGGCCCACCCACACATAATCCTCCTGTATGACCATTTGTACAACCCTGCCCAAAAAAAAATCCTACTTATTATGCAGGAGGTTATGACCACTAACCTGGCACTCGCTAATCCTGGATCGACTGGTTTGATCTCCCAGAATCTCCAAATATCTCCTCAAACCTCTCGTCAATCCACTATGACAACAGGTACAAATGAGGTGGCAATGTGGGCCCTACAGCTATATATAGTCCCTTTTTCCCAACTTCCATACTCAATTCCGGGAGATCCGAGCGTTCGTTTTCCAATATGTCTTGAACCACGGGATCAAGATCCTGCCACCTACATAGTCACATTCCCCCGGCCACTATACATCCTCAGCCCCTAAGGATCCCTTTTCTCACATCACGCCCAGGTACGCATGCTCATGTTCAAAATTCTCAAATAATTTTTATATGTTCTCTACTTTCAGATATCATTCATGGTGGGTATTTGGTTTTCTATGTGTGCAGGTACTTGGTCATCACCCACCATCACAAACCTTTCAGGTATATGATCGATACTGGCATGTACTCATTCCCTCTTAATATCAATTGCATCTCCCAGTCACACCCTCCGATATTTGCCTCTAGGGTCTCGTCATCCGGCTCTGTAGTACTCACACCCCCGCTGCATTTTAGTACTATCAACCGGTAGCACTCTCTCCCACATGAGTTTCCCCCATATTAGTCCCCTCAGGAACTTTGAAACTCATGTTGTTTTCACCCCCTAGGGATGGGAGTCCCAATAGTCTTTTCATTCCCAAGAATAATCCGCATGCTCCTTCTTCTCATTTTGCTAGCTTCCCCATAAAGGATTCCTGTTTAATCTCTTTATGGTTCACATTTTACTGCACCTCCGCAGTATCATTAACTCTCTATCTCATCCACCATCAATTTTCCCACCTACAAATTGTCCTCCATTCATTTACCTAATACAAAAACCCACCTATGGGGACCCCACCCTCCACCTGTTTTCTAAGCTACTTGATCCCTCGTCGGCCAAGCCATATTACACTGGGGAACCCATTTCTATATCTACACACTTCTCCCAACTTATTATTTATTCATTTGGTAATTTTACAAAGCCTTTGTTTCTAGACTTTACCTAGTCTCTTGTCGTTACCTTTGGCAACCTTCTTTTCCCGGCAAAGCAACCCATGTCATCCTTGGTTGGGGAATTCCTTAACTTATACTCTTATTGACATCATCCATAAAACCCCGATTATACCACAGTCCACGTACCCCCGATATCTGATTTTGTCCACTTTTTCATGCCTCTGGCACAATTTAACCCACGTCTAGTTGTCCCCCTGACACTAGATCCAATTTCATGGTTGCTGACACTCATCCTTCACATATATCCCCAACCAAGGGTAGTCTTGAGTCTCCCCTCATCTTGAATTCATCCATGTCCCTCCTCAGTCCTTGATCTCATCTAGTGGATTTCATGAATCCCTTTTCTTCTTGGAGTCGTGTCTCCCTTTCTGTCGACATCAACACAGTTTCCAGAAGGGAGACAATATCTTGACTCTCATTACCTTTACAATGAGGAGTCTTGGATTGCATAGAGAGAACCATCATTACTCTTTGTTTTCGTTGACCCCCATAACATTCAACTTGAACATCATCTCATGCTATGTTGGGTCTTACTATGCGACTATCATTACTCTTTGTTTTCGTTGACCCCCATAACATTCAACTTGAACATCATCTCATGCTATGTTGGGTCTTACTATGCGACTATTTGTAGTTGTTTTATCTTCTCCGAAGACCTCTCAAATGTGATAGGCTATCAATGCCTACGTATCATCGACACTTATTAAAAGTGTCATCACCTCTTTTCAGAGTTTGTTCACCATCATAATTTTCCACTTCAGTTACTATCTAACACATTTTGAGTTACATGACATGAGCATGGGGCATGCCCGCATCGTTTGTACACAGTTTTATCTTTCCACACCTCACAACGGGTTTGGGTCTGACAGGTTACCCTCTCCCTCCAATGGGTCACTCTTGAAAATCCCCTCAACACTCTTTATTACATAGGTAATCTCAGTAGAAGAAACATTGATGTATTCTGGTGATACGTATTCTCCTAACCTCACGCATCAGGGGGCATATGTTATCACTGGAATTTCATCCACAAATGGTTATAGGAATCCAACATCTCCAAACACCCATTAGTTCATCCAATGTTATAACCCTAAATTGCACCAAACATGCATACCTGGAATCAATCCATCTAACTTGCTATCTTTTCCAAGATATCACTGAAAAATCTCTTCAAAAAATCATTTCTTTAAAGGTGTACGCACCCTGCACCATTACTACCCGCATACAAATGCCTACTGACCCACTACAGCCTGTGTACACTCAGAATATTGCAAAAATTGGAAAATTGCATAGGATACTGGTTTCTAGGCCATTACTTAATTGTTTGAATGCCCATAGCCAGTCACCCCAACCATTACTATCCCTTTTGGCCTATAAAAGAAGGTTTTGTGGTCCCATTGCAAGGAGAAGCACGAGAGCAAATAAACTCTGCCCATTTTATCAATCCCTCTTTGCCCCAATTGCAAAGCCCTTTACCATTTCCCTAAGAGAGAACTGAAGAGGAGAAGAAGACATGGAAGAAGTTGGTGCATGGTGAAGAGGAGCCTAGGACCAAGTTCGAGGAGCAGTGTCAGTCTCATGTTGTAAGTGACTTTTTGTGAGATTAATATAAAGAAGTACGTTTTCCATCCCTCCAAATGACGTCTTAAACTTATATGATTTTTTAACATTTCTTGTTTATGATGTCTAACCCACTAATCCATATATAGAATGCATGCTTGTAGTTTCTTGTTTTTCTTTTGATGAATGCATGTAAGCCTTGGGAGGATATTTGCAGTCAGGAAACAACCAAGCCCAAAGGGATCGACACTAGATGTGGAGTTTAAGGTAGGCCTCCCGGGTCCCTCTTTTTTGTCTTTTATGTATGATTGTGGGGTAATGTTGGGATAGTGATTGAAAGTAGGAGACTTTAGATGGTTTTATCTGCCTACACTTTAGATCGTTGGTGTAGTCCATAGAGGGTTTTTCCCACTATATCAAAATTGGCAACCATACCGGGGAAGCCTCTAGGGTCTTTGGGGATGTTTCTTTTGGGTTGTTTGAATCAGTTTATTTATTGTTTTCTGAGTTTCTGTGCACTTTTGTGTCTTTAAGGGATGCTAGTCTTCCATATCAGTACTCCCTGCCTATGCTGGACTGTTGTTTTTTCATTTTTTTGAGGAGTTGCAGAGGTGTACGCAACCTATAGTGGGCCTACATGCGTGCATATGCACTCTTCCCTTGGACATCCTGCGTACATACGCTGGTTTTTGAAGTGTCAGTAGCGTGCCTGTTGAGAAATTTTTTGTAAAAAGAAGAGATAGTCATCCTCTTCCTTGTGAGGAGTCACACTCCTCAGGGGTTTTCTTGATCTAGTACTGGTCTCTGTTATAGCAGTTTGTATCCTAGGTCTGACTTTAGTTTAGCTTTCTTTTGAGAAAATATTTCTTGTGTTTTCTTGAAATAGGTTTTTTAGACAAGTTGGTGAGTCTTCTTTGATCTGCCTACTTGGTATTATCAGTGACTCCCTGCTATCTACGATTGGGCCATAAGACATTTCTTGGTCCCCTCTTGTCATCATTTTTCCATTTTTTTCTTTGGAAGAAAAGAAAATAATTCATTTTCAAATTTCTTGTTTTGAATCATAAAACAATAAAAACAAATATTTCATTTCTTTGTTTGGTAAAGTATTTTAGGTTAATTTGCTTCATTTACTAAGAAAAAAGAAACTTTTCTTAAGTTCTTTAATTGAATTCTTAGGAAATTAAGTAGCTCGTAGTCGAGCGAAATCTTGTTTTGAGTTTTTCTTTTCAAGATCCGAGAAAAGTAGTTACAAAAAGTTTGGTGAAAGAGTTTCAATTGGAAAATATTTATTTGTGAAGAAAGAAGTACTTTTTTTTCTAGTATCATCTTATGCTCTTCTCTTTTGTCTCTTAAAGAACATAATTGGTTTCACTTTAGTTCCTTTTGACTTAATACAACCACTAAAATTAACGCTTAATTAAAAGTTATAAGACTTTGTGTTTAAAGGGTTCATCAGTTTAGTCTATGCTAGAGCCTTGATTTAGGATTGGAAAGGAAACTCTTCAAGGCTACAAAAACAAACATAAGAGTATGATCTAGGGACCACTTGAAAGTCCAGTAACTGTGAAATTTATCTGGGACCCCCCTCTAACACAGGGGATAAACACGAGGTTGCGTGAGTAAAGGTAGTGGAGATAACCCCTCCAAATCTGGACCAAGCGTAGTGGGGAACACATATAGAGGGCTTATCTTGGGATTTTGTTGATCGCATTTTCCATGGACCTTTGTAGGTCTCAAATCTGTTCTAGGTCCTCAGTATTCTTCTAGAAAACTTTCTTTCGATACCCTTGATAGGTTTTGGGCTTGATATCCTGCTCATTGCGGTCCACCCATATGGTGATTGTTCGCGCACTGGAAACCTAGTTGCCTTTATCTTAGGGACTTACATAGGTGACTACGGAGGTATACCATGGTACCTAGGGAAGACATCAGGCCACGCTTTGGCGAGTATACCTGGAGGGTTCTTCCATATTCAAGTTTCACTTGCACCGGTAATTTTCTCTAGTGTTGGTTGTTGTAACTGTTCTTCCAACTAGATAGTGATCTGCTTGTCTTACCTCATAGGAACCTTTTCTAGTGTGTGTTGTTTTTTTAAATGATTATAGAAATCCCTAGCATGTTTTTGATCTTCTCACACAGTGGAGGATCAGGAGCTTCGTCGATCGCGAAGTTTTTTCGGCCTACCACCAGTTGATCTCGAGCCACCCCTGCCACCGCTAAGGCGAAAACTAGACCAACAAGGGTATTTTGAGGTGATCGGGTTACAAGAAACTGTTCCCGACTCATCTCCGAGAGGAGGACATTTGATTCCATAGGAACCAATCATTTCTGACCTCAGATCGCAAGCTCTTGGTCTATATAACCCTCCAATAACTGATCTATCGATGCCCATCGTACTACAGGTTCAACCTTACGAGCGTCATGTAGTTTCACAAGCAGGGATGGAAACAAAATGCTACTACTTCTTCATGGAATACTCATATTTCCTCTACGACTGTCACTACAGGGGGTGTTTCACCTCCTAGCCAATTGTCACCAGTCTGGGCCACTATGGTATCAACTGCCTCTTCCTCGGGAAATGGTCTGATTCCTTCTGTGGCGTCGATCACTGCTCCTTTCACCTAGAGTGCGACAGGCCCTCCATTCCCATACGGGATGCCTGGCTTCCATATGAGCACTATAATTTCCTAATCTACTCTATAGACAATAGGTCTCGAAGAAGGAAGATCCAATGTTCCTCTGCAAGGATCTATGGGGGGAAATTCATCTCCCTATAATGATTTCCCTTATGGAGGGGATCATATACCTACTTCATCCCCTTCACTCGACAGAGCTCACTAGCATTCTGTCAGGCTGAATGTAAATTATAGTTTGCTTGGAGTAGGGAGTCAAGGACTACCTTTTTATAGCATGCTAGTAGGTTCAACATCGTTCTCTTTGTTCGACACATTTGGTAACAACTCTTTCTCATCATCTACTATCTCGTCCAGAGGCAACCCCGATTATGGACAAAAAAATCCTATGCAGGGTATTATTCCTGCACAGGAGGAAAACTTAGGAATTCCTTCCTCACAAGGACCTTGGAATACGTGGTAGGGATCAGTTCCCTTTCCAAGGATGTTGACCAGGGGAAAACCCTTCCATATCCTATGTAATCCCATGCAAGGCTCAACACCTATGCCCTTCGGATCAGCAAGGTGCAACCCTTCCCAAAATCCTTGGAATGCGACGTAATCCTAACCCTTTACGTCCTATTATGAGATTCAGCCAATGACGTCTCAACAAGCACAAAATCTAGATGTTGGTCATGACCATGGTTATTACCAGAACCCTGGACATCAACCTAACTTTTCCTGGAAACCTGGTGCTACCCAAACTCCAGGCTCCTCTTTCCCTGGTTACAATCAACAACCCAAATTACCATTTCTGACAACTCTGCACTTGCCAGACTTGACAAGGTTATTAAACGACCCCATATGTCACGATCCAATTTGGCCGCCTATGCTGACCAAGTTTCCTTCGAACATCCCAAAGTTTGAGGCCAAGCCTAACGAAGATCCAGGTGATCATGTGACTACCTTCCATTTACGGTGCTTGTCCAATTCTTTGAGAGACGACTCCGTCCAATTGTGTTTGTTTCAATGAACTATCATTGGGAGTGCTGCGAAATGGTACATCGATCTTGACTGCTCAAGATACTCTTCCTTCGGTGAATTGGCAATGGATTTCTTAAACCATTTCCAATTACCGGTGAGATACAATGTCGGCACCGAATTGTTGGCCAACTTTGAAAAGACAAAATCAAACCATATCTCAGATCACATCCAAGAATGGAGACGTTGGACGTGTTTGATAAAAGTGCCAGTCCCACTAGCATTCATTCTTGAGTGGTTCCTTAAGTCTTTGGTACCACATTTATCCAAAGACGTTGCAACCTCGGGGGTCTTTTTAGAGGAAGAAGCGATAATGAGAGCCCAACAGCTAGAACTGATTTACTCTCAATCTGGTTTACTTTACGAAGTTTTACCAGATGCACCATGGTCGATACTTGACAAGACCATACATAGATATGGACCACATGCTGATGGTATTGTAGGTTCAGTGCAAATGAAGCCCGATGATCAGTTGTCGAATCAATTGCAGCAATTGTCAATACATTAGACAACGTCCATCTAGACCATTGGTTCGGTTGCTCCCCCTACTCAAATGTCGAATGTACACAATGTGCAATAGACAGATCCGAAGGCCACCCATTAGCCTAATGGAAAGAAGAAGCAATGAAAGAAGGGTAAGGGGGATAAGAAACCTACCAATAATGTTTTCGAGGGAAACAATGAAAAGAAGAAGTCGAAGTATCCCTGTAATCTTTGCAAGGAAGACCATCTGACTCACTAGTGCCCTCGGCTTGCAGAGGCCTAGAAGTTATTGGCACAACAACAGCTTTTCATGTTAACAAATCAATTTCCACATGGGAAACATTTATCTCAAGCCTCTTGAAGAGTGGAAGGGGCCGTTCAGGGACCCCCTACATCTTTGAGTAATCCTTTGTATGTGAATGTGTACATGATGAAAGGTAGTGTTGACATAATGACTAGGACATGTGACTACAGAATGCCAAACACCTCTGAGAAGGGTAAATAAGACGAAAACCCATCTCTTCCTCTGCAAATTGAGAATACATTGGGGGAAACAATGACACACATCCCCAAAGGTGCATTCAAGAAATATTCTCACAACCCAAATGAAAGGGCCACCCAGAACTACTCTATGGTGGAGGATTTGTCACAAACCCCTTGTGTGATGTTAGCTTTAGAAGTCCTCCAGAGCTTCCCTTCCCAGAGAAAGGCTTTGTTAGCTACCTTAGGATCTGCTGAGACTTGTAACCCAGGAATGATCATGCTTGATACGATTGAATTAAAACCTCCTCTTCCTTACCACATAGCATTTCAGATACTAGTGTCTTACACCATGAAAATTTTTACTCGAAACATTTTCCGCATGGTGGTTGATGAGGGCACCTTGACATGCGTGATGTCTTTGGCATGTTGGAAGGCCATTGGCCAACCCGTTTGTTCTCTGTCACCTATTCTTCTTACCACTTTCGATGGTCATTCGTTCCGACCACATGGAATCATCCCCTCTTTTCCCGTGCAATTAGGAGGGAAGACTGTGTGCATCGAAGTTGAAGTGGTCGATGCGTCTCTTGACTACAATCTCTTGTTAGGAAGGAGTTGGACCTACTCTATGCAAGTAGTGGTCGTGACAATTTTCTTGGTCTTGTTGTTTCAACATGAGGGTTGGATCATGACCATTGATCAGTTATCCTTCTCCCGTCCTGACCCTTCATCAGGGGTATCCATGGTCCCGATGATTGATAACCCTCAACTCGACATCGTCAACATAGGGGTTGGTTTATGCCCACCTTTGATGGGTACTTTTGATTACCCACCTCTGACCAACAATGTCCATTACATATTGGTTGTCCCCGACCAGCCTAGGGCCGAACACTTTCAAATATCATCGTTTCGCATGACTTACTTTAATGATCCGTGGACTCTTCCTTCTCCATCAACCACGATGGAAGAGATAGGTCACCATGGCATGTCCATGCCTTTGTCCGTGATAGAAGTTGCGTACTCTACAGTCCAACAATCTTCCGCTGACGTTGATCTGACTCCCGCACAATAGTTAGATCCAGTTTTCGAGCCTATATGGGCTCAAGGTTCCCTCTCCGATACATATTCTTTAGACTTAGTCTTTTCCTCAGACGGGGCGATTATTGAGGCAATGACTAGTCCGAACAGACCCTGGGATGATCTCCATCGTAGATATTATTTCCTCCGAGAGTTAAGAAGAATTAAAGCAAGTGAATTCACTCTAACTATGACTAGAGATAAGGATTGTCTTATCAATCCTTTGGCTATGCACATTGTTTACATTGAAGGAAATATCGCAACCATTGCTCAAACGATACCTATCTATATCTCCAGAACCCTTGACATCATGGAGAATATCTTCGTTGGAGCGGACTACTCCCTCGAGGAGATTCAAATATACACAGATTTATTTAATTAATTCTTTGACGTGTTTGCTTGGTATTACAAGGTAATGCCAGGCATAGATCCAAGAATCGTCAAACATGAAATCACAACATATCCTGATGCTAAGTCGATCTGGCAGAGGCTTCATCCAGTCAATCCTAGGAAAGCAACAACTATTAAGGCTAAAGTAGAGAAACTACTCCAAGATGGTTTCATCTACCCCGTCCAATTGACTCAATGGGTGTGAAATCCCATTCCAGTCAACAAAACATAGGGTACGATTCGTGAATGTATAGACTTCCGTGATTTGAACAAGGCCTGCCCAAAAGAAAATTTCCCCATGTCATTTATTGATCAGATATTCGATGAATTCGCAGGTTGTGAAGCCTTTTATTTCATGGATGGTTTTTCGGGATACAATCAGATACAGATCAAGCCCGAAGAACAACACAAAACCTCTTTCATTTGTCCATGGGGTACATTCGCTTATCGGAAGATGCCTTTTCGTCTGAAAAATGTTGGAGCTACATTTCAACGGGCCATGTATTTTTCCTTCCACAACCTCAAACACATAGTTGAGGATTATCTCGATGATTTAGTGTCACGATCTCACAAGAGAGTTGATCATCCCGCACACCTCTGACTTATATTTGAGTGATGTCGCTACTACCTGATCCGCTTGAATCCAAAAAAAAACATTTTTTGCATCACATCATATCATTTTCTTGGTTTCATAGTTTCCAGAACAAGGATCATGGTCGATCCTCTAAAGGTTGAGGCGATAGTTCAGTTTCCTCCCCTGTACAGAATCCCTCAGCTTCAGAGTTTACAGGGAAAAGTGAACTTTTTACAACGTTTCATTGAAAACTATGTTGAGATCACAAAGGGTTTCATGTGTTTATTGAAGGACGTTCCTTTCCATTGGGACGAAGCCACTCAGTTCTCTTTTGAAGCGTTGAAACGTACCCTCACATCTACCCATTTTCTTCGACCACCCAATTATAATAAAGATTTCTTATTGTACTTGGCCGCTGCGGAGTCGACCATCGGTATGGTCTTGGTTCACGAGGACAATATGTTCTCATAATATGTGATTTATTACCTAATCCAAGGCTTGGTTTGACAGGAACTCAATTATTCCCACATTGAAAAACTTACGTTGGCAGCAATTCATGTTGTCCAATGGTTCCATCATTACATCTTGTTTCACAAGAACACCATCATTGCTGTTGTGAATCTGTTTCAATACATGTTGACACGATGTGTGATCGGCAGAAATATCAGTATATGGATAGTTATCCTCCAAGAATTCGACTTGGATTTTGTTTTGGAAAAATCCAAAAAGTCATTGGTCTTTGAGGAACTCATTTCGAAACGTCCGGTCGAATTAGGTGATGGTATACCCAAAGAGTCACCTATCAAAGGAGACATGTTTATAATCGCGTCTTTGGACCCCTAGTATGGAGATATACTATTCTATCTCCAGACTTTGAAGTTCCCTACCTCTGCTTCTCGTGATGAGTGTCGCCGTATACGCCATCAGGCCAAAAACTATCTCATACTTGAGGACACTCTGTATCATCGAGGTGTAGATTGAATCCTTCATTGGTGTCTCACCCATGAAGAAGCACAAATTGTTCTTAACAATTTCCACAATGGAGCATGTGGCGTTCATTTGTCTGGGTTGGAAACAACCCAAAAGTTTCTACGAGCCGGTTACTTTTGGCCGACATTAATCAAAGATTGTGTTGAATCGGTCAAGAAGTGCCACCCGTGTTAGATCTTCTCTCGAAAGATGAGGGAACACCCCGCTCCCATGTTTCCCATCATCACAGTTGGTCCCTTCACAAAGTGGGGGATTGATTATGCTACATGCAACCCTCCTTCCGCAAGGGGGCACCGTTATATCATCGTAGCAGTAGACTACTTCACGAAGTGGGTCGAAGCTATGCCAATGTTTAAATATGATGGCGAGACCGCAACTCTCTTTTTATTTAACCAGATAATAGCAAGTTTCGACATCCTGAGAGATATTTTCACTGACCATGGAAATCACATTCAGAACAAAATGATGTCTGAGTTAACATCAAATCTTGGGTTGAGGCAAGAAAATTTGTCACACTACTACCCACAAGATAATGGTCAGGTGGAAGCTGTGAATAAATCCCTTAAGTCTGTCTTACAACAAACAATCAATTTGGCTATGTCAAATTGGCATTTGATGTTGTATTTGTCACTATGGGCCTACCGAACGTCTCTTAAGAATGCAATCGGTTTCTCACCTTTTCAACTCGTTTATGGGCTGGAAGCAGTCTTGCCTATAAAGTGCCATATCCCCTCTCTAAAGTTGGTAGTATAGTTATTGCCAAACACTTCACCGCTTGAAGAGTGTTTATTATATCTTGAGCAACTTGATGAGCACTGTCAGGTTGCAGCCTTGGCTAACGAGGCTCACAAACAAAAATTCAAGTGTCAGTATGATCGGTCTGTCCCTCCTCAGATTTTCTCTGAAGGCGACCTTGTCCTAGTCTATGACCAAGATAAGGACTCCCTAGGGGCATGCAAGTTCTAACTCATGTGGTTCAGACCTTTCATCATGAAGGAGGTTCTAAAGAAGGGTGCTTATCATCTGGTGGAATTTGAGGGAAATTCTTTGGTGGAGCCTAGAAATGGTCTCTACCTCAATAAGTATTACTCATAGGTGGGTCGCCTTGGGTGACTTCTTGTAACATATGTATAGTCTTAAACATTTTGTTTTTCCTTGTATTTTTGGTTTTATGGACATCTCATTTTTTGATGTCATCTTTTTCACTATGGAAGATGTCAATTGAATCAGAGGTGTTCGTTGGGTTTTCGGAGGGAACTAGCTGGCACACGCGGAGGCTTGCTTCCATAGCTTGGGTGATTTTCACACCTTAGGGCCAATTTCTACCTTCAGGAGGTATCTGTTTCGGTGACACCACAAACAATGTCATTGAATACAACGAAGTCTTAGAGTTTCTTCATGAATCTTTGTCACATGGTATCTCTCACCTCCGGGTCTACTTAGACACTCAACTGGTTGTGTCTCAATTAAATGGGGTTTACCACATTTACGATCCTACACTACACCGACGGTTCCTTAGGGTACGTCTCTTAGAACGAAGTTTTGATTACATTATGTATATCCATGTTCCTAGGAGATTGAATCAAATCACAGATACTCTATCTAATCATGTATTAGATTGACATATTGCACACATGTAAGAAAACGCACACACACACACACACATGTAAATACATTTGTAAAATAGATGTAATCCATAAGACATAAAAAGATGAAAAATATCCATATATATATCAAAATATATAAGAGTAAATGGGTGGGTGCAAGTGCCTAAAAAATATGTCTATTTAGATTCACGGGGTCTATGCCCTAAAAAATATACAAAAGGTTCTCTCGACACGTAAGTAGTCTAGCCTAGCTAAGGGTGGGGCATGTTGGCCCTACCGTAGTGAACAACAACGTTCGCCAAATGCCGAAAGAGATGAACCCAGGTCTGTGGCACCCCAACTATATGAGGTAGCATCGACAGTGGGAAATCCTTGATCTCCGCCATAAGGACTATATGAATGAGCGCAGTAAGGTTCTTCTCTACCCGTATCAATACTCTCTCAGCCTCTCTAGATGGAGGCCCCCCTATTGTTGTTTCTAGTTCGACAGCTCTATTTGGTCATGCCTCTGGTCAAGGATGCCACCTAGTCCTCGAGAATTCTGCTAGACGCACTAGTCCCACATATGTACATAATAGATACGTAAGTTTCAGATACTCTGGTATACAAAAAAATGATATATATAAAAAGACATAAAAATTAAATAACTTTGAAAAGAAAACTTACCCATCTCTCCTCACTCCTCTCTGAGAGGTACTGGCATGTCAAGATCTCTAGAAACATTGATCCTAGCATAGGGCTAGTCCTCTATTTCCATAATATTCCATGACCACCAGTCAAAAAACTTATCATCAAAGGCCTCGATGGTCCTCCCTCCCCCCTGTCGCGGTAACAACGTCGCTCATATGCATAACGTTGGGAGAGAGGCCTCGTGCCCTCGTATAGTCTCTCGAGGACTAAGGTTAGGTACCCTCTCAAAGAAAAAGGAGCACAAAATGGTCCCAAACCCGAAGTTTCATTGCTCCCGTATCTGACACTCTGTCAATTGTCTCTTCATGCAATCCAGCATGGTGGTACTCTAGTAAAACATTCGAGCATTTACGCAATGTACTACATAATGCATGTGCACCCAGGAAGCCTGATGTAAACTTGCAGATCCAGTGATCCGCCCAATAAGTAGAACTATCACTTTGAGTGATAGGTTTTTGATCTTATGTATAGGCACCTGAGAACCTACTTTCTTAGTACCAGCCTCAAAATGGAGTCCAATCAACTCCTCAATGTTATGAGGCCCGAGGGGAAAAGTGTGCAATTTGACTGGATCCCCTCTCCTGGAGAGACCAGTCACGAAGTAAATGTCCTCAGTCGCTGGAGTCAATGAATGCCCCTCGAGAATGAATGCCTCTGCATCGGAATGCCAGTAATATATTAATGCATTTAGAAACCTGGGTTGTGCCCTCATAAATGGGCACTGGAAGAACTTTAGCAACCCACATTGCGACAAAAAAATGATAGAAACAGGGTCCTTAGAGACAAAAAAATCAATGTCCTCATGCTCTCTCTCTCTCTAATGCACATACATCCTACAAAAGAAAATGAATGGAGAATTAACTCTTGCATTTCAATTTGTTTTCCACTTATTTGAGGGTGTACGTGGGTTGTCTTAGGGACAATCACATGTGCACGTAGGTAGTTTATCTTCTGCTCGCATGTACACGCAGGCTGTGCTTGGACAACCCGCATACCCGCAGGGCTGACCTCTTTAAAGGTCAGTGCTCCCCCCCCAAAAAAAAAACAAATACAAAATTGAGGAATGGGAATGCAAGAGGGGTTAGTGTGTACTTGGTCCAAACTAAAGCTTGTTTCATCCACTGAAGCTCCCAGAATCAACTATTTTGGAAAAGGGGTGGTTTTTGACTTTTGGTCAATTCTCAATTTACAATGGTGATAATGAGCTACCAACTTTCTATTTATAGACTTTTTTGGCCCCTTTTTGTCATTTTTTGGATACTTTTGCCATTTTTTCTAGCTTGAAAATTGTTTACTATGGTTATTGAGTTTCTCAGGGGATGTTAGGATAAGTGTTACATTGGGTATTGATAATTTTTTGAGAGATGGGTCATTTTTAAAGGTCCTTTGGTAAAATCTCATTTTTCAACTTTGTGCATGTAAGATAGGATGCCACCTCCACTTGTTGCACCTCGTTGTTTTTTTCTCTTTTCCATAGGATCGATCCCACCAAAGTACGACACAAAACCCTCACCCCTGCTCTAAAAATGTCATAATTTAGTGGTAGAGTCTACCTTCACATGGATTCCCTAAGTAGATCCTAGTTGCATTTTGGTGCCCATGTCGTAACTAATGACTATAGGCTCAGGAGTCCTTATTAGGTTTTCCTGATTACGAGTTTGAGCCTCATTTTCATGATTCATTATCACTCTTGACCTCACCCTCGGGACTCCCAAAACACAACGGGTCTTCTTTTAAGTCCTTTTAAAACCCTCTAAACATGAAAAGATTTCTCAGTGATCTTGTGGCCCTTCACACTTGCTATAAACTGAAATTTGAACGCACATCTGTCCGACAGTAGTTTACCCCTTTTTCGATCTAGATGGTCAAAAGTACGAACAAAGGTATACTCTAGGAGCTTTGGTTCTCTAGAAGAGTATTCTCAGGTATAGATTTAACCCTTTTTCGAGCCTAAGGGACTAAACTTATGAAAAAAGAACCCCCCCCCCCACAGAGTCCACAGTTAAGCTCTTTTCAGACTCCCTAAAATTGAAAATATGGCCGAGTGACCTCGTTTCTTCACACTCATTAAATTGGTCCAGAAGAACATCCCTTACGAAGTCCATAGTTAAGCTCTTTTCAGACTCCTTAAAAATGAAAATATTGTCGAGTGATATTGTCTTTGTGACACTCGTTAAAATGATTTTGAATAGATGTCTTCTCAGTGCTAGTTTACCCCTTTTTCGAGCCGACTAGACTACCTTCTAAAAAGGTACCCCAGTGGAGTCTCCTTTTACGTTTCTTTCAGACTCCCTAAAAATGAAAAACCGTCGAGCTTACCTTCTTTGGGATAGCTAAAATTACATCAAAGGGATTTATCATTGTGTCTTATTAATTTCATTTGAATTCCTACATCCTTAGCCTAATGTCAGCTCCATGTTGCTCTCAACTGAACCATATAAATCATGCCTTATACGCAAGCCTTGTAGCACTTAGCCTCTGCATCTTGACACCTTGACCCATAGAGGATTTTTCCCGACTGTCCTTTTCCTGCATATGTCCCGTTGCTCTGAGAATCAATGTGTTCCTTGCGCTTGGAACTAGTATTTCTGCGACATTCAATCCTCCTTTGTAACGTAGCATTCTTTATTCTTTTTCAAACTTGCCAAGATTATTGAAAAATACAAAAAAAAATCAAATATACCCCAAAAAGAGAAAGGGAAAAGTATTTTTTTTTTTTTGACAACATAATGAGTCACCCTTGGACAAAGCACATCCTTTTGTTTGTTCATCAAGATCTAGGATTCAATATGACCTTATGAAGTTGTTCTCGCTACACAAAGTTGTGTCCTCCTCCATTTGGTTACCCTTCTAAACATTTGGAGAGTTCGCATTGCCTCTTGCGTCATGAACTTGTGTCAATGCCATCCTCCATGAGTCTCATTTTTTGTCATGTTGTTTTCCAAGGGAAGTCTTACTAAACTTGAGTCGAACCTTCTGTAGTTTTACTTTTGTCCTCATGCCCAGCCACCCCGAAAGACCAATCAAGTCCTTTCTCAAAATCAATGAAGTTCTATGTCTGATCATCAAGATCCTCTTGTCTATTCCCGAYGATCCATCGAAGACCTATGGGTAGTGAATTCATACACTGATATTACACTCCTACCCAAGTTTTGAAGATTTTTAAGTTGTTTCTCGAGCTCTGAAGACCTCATCTCCAGCCATCGRGTGTCATTGGATTCTTGAAGATGGATACTATACATTTATATATTTTGATTTTTGAGATGTAGATCTGTTGTGTMCTACTCATGGCTACACTTTATATAGTTATATGACATAGATATGCAGTGTATTTGATTGGTATCCATGATTTTATTTCATCCCGAGCATGGGTATGCCCGCCTTAGTGACACAAATTGTTATTTTTTCATATGGCATGTCCTTAACTCTGGTCTCTGGGATCACTCGCGTTGTACAGTGGTGAATATTTGTAATGTATTTCGGCCATCGGATGCTCTTTTGACCTCAAACATTAGGGGGCATATGTTATAACCCTGAATTGCACCATACATGCATACCTAACATCAGACCATCTAACTTTCTATATTTCCAAGCCATCACTGAACAAGATCTTCAAAAAAACCATTTCTTTGAATGTGTATGTGCCCTGAACCACTACTTCCTGTGTACACATGCCTGCTGACCCACTACAACCCACATACACTCATAATATCGCGAAAAGTGAAAATTTGCATAGGATACTGGTTTCTGGGCCATTACTTAACCATTTGACTACCCATATCCAGTTACCCCAACTGTTACTATCCCTTTTGGACTATGAAAGAAGGGGTTGGGGCCCCATTGCAAGGAGAAGCATGAGAGCAAAGAAACTCTGCCCATTTTATCAATCCCCTTTTTACCGAATTGTAAATCCTTTTACCATTTCCCTAAGAGAGGACAAAAGAGGAGAAGAAGACGTGGAAGCAGTTGGTGCATGGTGAAGAGGAGCCCAGGACCAAGTTCGAGGAGCAGTGTCGGTCTCATGTTGTAAGTGACTTTTTGTGAGATTAATATAAAGAAGTACGTTTTCCATCCCTCCAAATGACGTCTTAAACTTATATGATTTTTTAACATTTCTTGTTTATGATGTCTAACCCACTAATCCATATGTAGAATGCTTGTATTTTCTTGTTTGTCTTTTGATGAATGCAAGTCAGCCTTGGGAGGAGATTTACAATCAGGAAACAACCAAGTGCAAAGGGATCGACACTAGACGTGTATTTTAAGGTAGGCCTGCCGGATCCCTCTCTCTTGTCTTTTATCTATGATTGTGGGGTAATGTTGGGATAGTGATTAAAAGTAGGAGACTTTAGATGGTTTGTGTGCCTACACTTTAGACCCTTGGTGTAGTCCGTAGACATGTTTTCCCACTATAGCATCCATGGCCCAAAAAATGCATTTCCAAAGGGCACAAAACTATACAACTGGTTATAAAATCAGCATGTGCTAAAAATACAAAGGAAGCGCACACACGTGTGCTAGTTGAAAATGCCAGAAAAGAGAACATGCGCTTGATGCACAACTGTGGATGCAAAAAGTCGTGCATACCTAAGAATGATGCATTTATGATTTTGGTCAGCCTTCCACCCACTTCTTGTTCATCTCCCAAGTTGATTTGACACCCAAATCTGAGCTGAATCCAAGTGGGGGGCTGGTCAAAGACCTAAGGCTGCCCTAAAGAGCCTCTTGTTCACACTAAAGATTGGTTGAATAATGCCTCAAAGATTTGCTATAAAAAGAGGCCATGGGTGCACTATATTTCTAAGAATTCATTTGCATTGTTATGTTTTCTATATTCTCTTGGAGGAACCTCTTTCCTCATTAGAGAATACAAGCTTCATCTCATTTATCCATTCACATCACCTCTTGAGTGAATGAGCTTTGGATTTCTTCACCATTTCCTTCTAGTTTGTTATTTGTAAGAAGAGATCAATCGTTGGGGGTTCAAGAGCCCTCCCTTGGAGGATGAGGGGACCCATAAGTCTCCCTTTCTCTTTGGTGTTTTCCCACTAATACAACTTATCCATTGGTGGCATGAATTTTTTTATTTTTTTATTTTTTTCTATTTCCCTTATTCACTCTAGTTTAGTTTCTTTTATTGTTATTAGCTTAGTTTTTTTGTTTATTTCTTATGATTGATGTTTCTAACTCTTGCATTCATCTCTGTCCTGTCTAGCTAACCCAACTGGACTTGTAAGTGTCCTTCTTTTTCTCATTTAGGTGATGAAAAGGATACAACACTTGTGGAAAAAATTGCATAGATCGGCTCCTTCCATCCCATAATGGTTATGATGATTAGTAGCCATGAATAATGAAATTTTGTCCCCAGATCCCGTGCATCCTTGCATTTGTCTAGGAATAGATTCAACAAATAAGTGGCCCAGTTGAGTGTGTGCCCTTGGAACACTGTACTGCAGCTATGACAACCCCGACCGAGACTTCCTCCTTACAAAATTTCCTGAGCAACTTGCATGGTATGATTTTTGTGGCCATTCTTGTCACGATGTCACTAATCTATTTTATAATGATTCTGCGTGACCCCCTGTCAGTGTTGTATTTCTTATTCATTTCCTCGGCTAGTGATTTCTCCTTTGTTTTTTCCTTGAGGAACTGTGCAAGATCCATGCCCCATGATGGCAACCATGTGATGTGTGCAATGAGTTCTATGTCTATTTAGACAAGATTTTCCAACCACAAATATCCTCCATGAGTGACCGCCATCAACTTCTTGACGTATTTGTTTGCATAATGGCCTCTCCYGAAGTGTGGTAGGTCCAACAGGCATAGAATCCTAGTTTTGGCCAGTCCTACTGCCCATAGGAGTGGTTGATGGATTGGTTCCCCAAAGGGTCCTATACCCACAATTTGTACGTAGACTTTCTTAGCGAACTCCGGGAACTTGTCTGTGTTTGTTACATCATGGTCTAAGTACCTCAATTTCTCTACATAACCTAACAAGTCTGCTGGTACATGTACCCCTTCTGGTATGCGTGGAAAAATAATTGTTGCAATGGGTTGTTTGCGTGGTGACCTAGGTACTGTCTGCTTGTCCTTTCAATGTGGTGGCTAACTTGAGGTTCCAGACTTCATTTTTCATTCTTTATCATACTTCGTTGATCGGCCAGTGACATCTTCCACTGATCCATCCTGTGGTTGTAATGACATGATTGTCTGTGACTCTTTTGGCACAATCCTTTCTTCCTAGTTTGGATCTGTCTCATTGACTCTCAGGACTTCTATATGGTTTTATGGTATAGTTGACTAGGATACTCGAATCTCACCCGACAGAATCGGGTTCAAGTCTACTGGAGTTCCAAAAAATCCTTTAAAACTATCGGCCCTCTTGGTAAAATAGAAGGCAATGCAATACATAAAGTGCACTATGCAGTCTCACCCGATATAGTCTTAATGGGTGACTGCAATACTCAAGTGTTTGCAGTACAAGATTGAGTGGAGATCTAAGAAGTGTGCGCTGAGAGTTCTATTTAACTTATTAAGTAAATATACTGTCATTCCTGATTATGCACGTAATATAATGAACTCATTCATTCCTCATGCTAATATCTACTCATAAAAAATAAAAGATACCCAAGCATTCCATCACATAACACATGTTTTACCTAGGTTCAACCCCCCTGGGCTACGTCCAAAAATATCTGGCTCTTAAGATCTTCTATTATGGGAGATCCAAAACTCCAGTGTCACACACTTTACAACTCATCCTCAATCAGGTTGATATCTATTATGAGGTATACTAGATCACACCAGGGTCCTCAACCTATGATATAACCCTTGGTATATACCCTCCTGGCCCTCTACATCTCAACAACTTACAAAACTAGATCGTATCACAAAGTATTACAAACTAGTTATCAAAATAGGACTCTTTCCTCCCGTCATCTCTCTAGACTCTCTAAACCTGACTCTAGCTCCGCTTCCTAGAATCCACTAAAGCATCCCTAAGGATCTATATTTATATGTTTATGGCTCAACATCCATTACAATGTATTTCAAAAAATTAACCCTAACATCCTTAGGTCTTCCATGCATGCGTGCGTGATGCTCTTCCTTCCAGTTGTCACTTTCCTTGTGCATGCATTCCTTCCCAAAATAGCCTTTCTTTCTGATTTGGCCTACTTCCAACACTATTCATAGAGATATTTTCCCCATAAAAAACATGTATATTTGTACTTCCACAATATTTTCCACCTGCTTCTGTTGCATGGAGAGGCCCTGTGGAGAGGTCATGGATGTCGTTGTGACCTTCTATTCATTTTTAGAGAGAATCATGAAGAAGAAAAATTTCTTGATCTAGAAAATTACTTTCCTTCATTTCTTATAAGAGATCAAATAAATGACGATAGGCAGAGCTACACCTAGTGTCCTGTACAATTGTCTACCAAAAGTAATAATAACACTGTGATGTATAGAAACATACACAACATTTCATTTCCACAAGTATGGTTGACCTAAACGAACATAAAAAAATTAAAGGGGGTAAATATCATGCAATATCTCATCCTTGAAGGGATTGATGCCATAGGGAATATGACACTATTGGTTGACATGAAGATATCTTCCTTGATGGAGACACTCAATGGTTTAGGGATGTAGGTGTGGTGTTGTTAGTAGGTTGAACTACTTGACGACCTATGTTGAGATTAGGTTATTTTTACTTCCGCTATCATCAATGAAATGAAATGGAGCACCCTTCACCCATATATATGAGTGAAAAATGTGTTCACCTTCCTCAGGTTCTTCTGGTTCACTTGGATAGACCTTGATGGTAGCGACAATGGCACTAGGTTCTACATCAATGAACCACTTACCTTTTTTGGATCTGATTCAGAGTCAGAGCCTTCCTCTGACTCTGATGCTTTCATCTTGGCCACTAATGGCTTCCTAAAGTGACATTCATCAGTGTTATACCAAAGGATTTTATGGAATTCACACAACTTCCTAGTGTCTTTCTTTGTCTTCTCATTACCCTTCTTTCTTTGCATCTTGGTTTGGTTTTCTTGATGGGTTCTATTATTGCTTTGTCCTTTGTTCTATGGGTTGTGGATGCCTTTTCACCACTTCTGCTATGAGGAATTTGCAATCCAAACTCCCACTTCTTCTTTTTAAATTTCTTCTCGATTTTGAAAGAATATTGATAAGTCGCACCCAGTGATGAGATGTCTAGAAACTCCATATTTGTTTGGATGTATCTATGAATACAGTCACAATACTTGAGCACCATATATCATTTGGAGTCTTTGATACCCATCTTGGTGCACATGGTATGGAATATATTTGTGAACTCTTGTACTTTCTGGTCCCTTTCCTTTCATAGTGTGGTCCATTTCATATATTTGTCATCGTAGCTTCCAACAGGGTAGTATTGTTCCTTAATAGCATCCCTAAAAGAATCCCAAGTGGGGCCGACCGAAAAAATTGTATATTCCTTAGTGTAATTTTTCTCACAGTAAGTCTCCCACCAATCCTTGACATGGGGGATAGCCTTAAGGAGCACAAAGGTAATATTTTCTCTATTGGAAAAATTATGGACCGAAAAATACCCTTCTAGCATATTCAACCATTTATCTATAGCATCTGCATCT
This sequence comes from Picea sitchensis, assembly GCA_010110895.2. NCBI lineage: Eukaryota > Viridiplantae > Streptophyta > Pinopsida > Pinales > Pinaceae > Picea > Picea sitchensis. The sequence continues at coordinate 71,472 of SNQJ01S0036413.1, forward strand.
ATCTGGACTTCAAATAAGGGGATATCAAAATTGACGTTTACCTTGAAGGAAGTGGTGCCTCCAAAGTGGTCACTTGATGAATATGTGTCTCTTGTTGGCAGCCATCAAATGATCTGTGAAAATTTATCCATCATCTCATTCCTTTTTCACGTGAGAGATTCCTAGAGAAACAATTTAAAGGGATCTCATGCTCCATCGTCTCTATTTTCTTCCATCATGGGAGGCCATCATGATCAGAGGGGAAGGTATTGCAAGGGCTCAACTACTTTGAGTCCCAACTCCTTATACCCTGCCCCCATTGGGGACATGCATAAAGAAACAAATAAAGAGTAGACCATTATGATACTACAAATCCATATTTATAAATGGAACGAACTGAAATACATATGTATAGAAAAGAAACACACATAGATACGTTAAAACTTGAATTCTATTAATAAAGAGAACCTATTGAAACTATAAAAAATGTAGACTGAAATAAACTTGCTCAAATGGTAGCATATTATCTCTGAGAAGAGATGTGACGACTATGCTCATTCACAAGAATATGAGTACAATGAGGCTCCAAAGGCATTTTTAACATAAAAAATAAATGAGAAAACCCTAAACATCCCAAACCATAACCCTGGGAGATAAAAAACCAAAAGTTTTGTGGGCCCCGATGGGTGTAATTGATACATCTACTTCCCGAGGGCATACATTTTTCATAGATGTTTGTTTTGGGTTCTCAATACACCATTGGAAATGTATAGACAAGGATTACATATTCCGTTCATCCTAGAATATGCCTCTAGATATATAATAGGCACTCTTGAGCCCAAAAAATGTCATTTAGGGCCTCAAAATGGCCCCAAAAGTTTGGGACCTGAAAAACTATAAAATAAAACTACCAAAATGAAAAATTTTATTTGAGCCAATGAATAGGTGGGTGGCCATCGATACCTATATTAGGCTAACAGTCTCTAGCACCATATTGAGACTATTAAACTTCAAGAGAAAGAGCATTTTAAGGATCTGCTCAAGAATATCATCCAGGTCATTTCCAAAGGCGATAACATCTTCTCATCACTCCATTTTTTGGGTCTATGAATGTTATTATATATTCAACATGGTCAATGTCTAGGTTGGATTATTGAAGTGTCACAACAAGCTAGTTGAGTATTTTCATGCACAACTTAACCATCTTAACGTGGAAGTGTGAACTATTAAGGATCCTATTGAGAAACAAGAAAGTTTGCAGAGATCCAAGTAGTGGATGACAATATGGATTCTCTACATGAGGTTATTCAAGCCGTGAAGAAATATCTCATGTACTTTTACCTTGCGGTCCAATCTACTTATATCCTACTAAAACATCTAGATTCAGTTGTTGACTCTGAATGGAATGCCCCACTAGATACCAAACTAGAAGAGATGATTGTTGATGTAGGCCAAAAAAATTTCATCAATGCAAACATTCTCATTAGGAAATGGCAGGAAAAAGTGGAACAGTACAACTAGTTCTGTCCGCAAGCAGTGAAGATCATCCATGATTTGGCCCCTCCATTTGTAGGAGGTTAGGGTAAGGAACCAAAAGGTTGAATTGGGATGAGTCAAATATTTTAGTTGGGGCTTGTTGATCCCTCCATTTTTTAGGGATGCCCAATTTTGTGGAAATGCTAAAGTTTTGCGGAGAGTGCAACAATTCACTGAAATACTTGACATGGAGGAAGATAGTTAGACAAGTGGAAATATAAGTTTAAGGGTGCCAGTAGTAAAAACATATCATGTGCCATCTGGATGAGTAATGGAAAGGAAAGAGAGCTTCGAGCACATGAAAAACAAATAAATAAATAATCTAATAAATGCCAAAGGAACACTATAAAAATGGAGTTATGTAATCAGAAAAGGGTTAACCATTGCCACTATTGTTTCCTTAGATCTATTGTAAAGGGTTCTAGAATGTCATGTTTCTTTCGCAAAGGATTTGATTCTGTAATGGGGATATGAGAATAGATCCTACTATGTAACCTAATGTATAAGGGACACACTCCATGCATGAATGTTTTAATATGTTGCTAATATAAGAGATTATTCAGGATCTAAAATATTTTTATACTATGTGTGAATCCATAGTTTCTACGTTGCACAATTACGCATGTCTTGTGTATTTATCATAGAATTATTGTTTATAAATATGATGATTCTAAACTTGATGATGCATCCTATTTAACTCTCTTCACCACACACATGTATCGGTTTCTCTTTGTATGAGACCTCATTCCCTTGTGTAAGGTTGAATATGTCAGTGCTCTTAGAATAAAACAATATCTTTGTTGAAAACATCTAAGAACCCGGTCTCCAATTTTACGCCAACAAGAAAGTTGAGTAGCATTTGTAGGATCATCCACAATTTAGTTCACTCTTGGATACCTATCACAACTCTATTCTTCAACCTAATTATCTTGAGCACATACAATAGAGAATTATGGGTGAGTTCCTTCCATACTTCTCTATGTATTTCCAACACTATGGTTTATAGTTCACTAAAGGAAATTATGTTAAATTAACCCTATATAGTTAGTTTACTTTCCTTTGATAATTTAAAAGTAAAAACTAATATGAAACCTAAGTGAAATATCCTAATGATCTATAACCATAGGTTCAAATAAACAAGATCTAAAACCATAATTGACCTAGTGGACCTCCCTCTCTTTTTATCCTCTCTTTTATCTCGTTCGAGTTTCTAATACTATCCCTAAAAATTAAGTGAAGATTTTCAAAATTACTTATACTATGGGCACTCTAGAAAAATTGACTCAAAAAAAACACCACATAAATATGAGAATAGTGCTCACTCTCCTCTTTTTGCCCATTTAGTATTTTGTGTGTGTCGTTTTTCATCCCTACCCTCACACTATGTGTGGTAGCATGAATATTTTCATTTGCTACATTTTTTAAACTCCACTAGAGAGTTATCATTGATCCTTCCCTCTCTATTGGCACAGGGGCAAACCCAGGGTTCAATGCTACAACAATGCACCGAAAAAACCCTAACTACCGACCCTTTCAGCAACACCTGCGAAGAAGATGAAGTCTCACCTAAGGTAGAGGAAGGGGTGGTTGCAAGACTCAGGTGTCTGCAACATTATCTGGGACATAGATCTATGATTATAACACTTAACAAAGCACTCAGCAGTGATATTTATCAATATCTAGTTCTTAGTTACAACGCAGTTAACCCTAATCAAAATAGAACGCAGTGATCAACCAGATATGGCATCTAGTAGCACTTAGCATGATGGAATAGATCAGATCTAGTAGATTCAAGCACTAAGAACATTCATATAAGTCTTATCTAACATCCATATACATCATTATCACAAAGCATAAATAGATCTATCTATTTATATCAAAGAACTTAACAAGTAAAGACATAAACGCATCAACACATTGCACAAAGCAAAGCAACACAACATATACATGGTTCACCCCCACCCTAGGGATACATCCACCAACTCTTCTTCTTTATTATCTTCTTCAATAAGTTACATGCACAGAGCCTCAAAACCCTACTTTGCATAGGACATGAGATAAGTGCAGCTCGCTAGATCCTCCTTCCCCGAGTAGATATAAGCACAAAACCTTCCACAGCCTCTTACAATGACTAGCACTTAGCTCTGCAAGTATCAATTAGTGTGCACAATTAATATGAAATCAACACTTGCACTTAGCACTCAACACTTATCTCATCGGTTTAACATCACATCGATTCACCTCCTTACATTGCCTACACATCTATTTATACTTTACAAAATAGACCTAAACATGGGTAAACCCATGGGCCGACATCCCATACCCGTTACATAATCCCAAATCCCAACCCAAAAAGGGGCCGAGATCTCGTGATCTCTTCTTCATCTTGCGCTCCTCCTTCGATAGGCTGTCGAAGTCCCAAAAATGGTCAAACTTGACCAAGGATCTCCCAAAATTTGGTCAAGTTCCAATAGGCCCCCAACACTCACTTGTGACTCATCACGAGTCACTCTGATCTGGGTATTTTTTATTCAAAATCCTCGAGCATAGCTCGAGATTCTTTGACTTGTTGTTATTCCTTGGCCTCATGTTCAATGAACTCTTGGATGACTGCATCGCTGACAGGTCCTTCCAGGTGTTGTTCAACTGTAGTAACAACCTGCTCCAATTCTGCTCGTTGACCTTCGACCTCTGTTAACAATTGATAGGCCTTATCTTGTGCAGGTTTAAGCCTCTGAGTTACTTCCATAACTCTACTCTAGATAGTGTGGATGTACTATTGGGAAGTGCATTGATCCTGGGATTGCTTCATTATTTCCACAGCTGACAGGGGCTTCAACTACGCTTGTATCGTTTCGTCTTGATACTTCGCCTCTTGGAGATGCGACTCCAGTTCCTTATGTTTTGTATTCTCAGTGAGTTGCTCATAGTTTTGGGCACTGTGATCAGTGATTTTCTTACATTCCATAGAAAGGTATTTTATTCTCTCAACTGCGCTTCAAGCAGTTTCTTCTCTTTGATCCCTTACATCCTGTGGGGTCTCAGGCACTGTGTGGAGCTCAAAGTCTGTTATGCATTGTTGTAGATGCTGGATAAATTATGTGAGTTACTCTACTTGTTTCATGACTCAATCCTATGCCTTTATTTCTACGACTATCACATAGTGAAGTGCTCTGCTGATCACTTCTTTCACTTTGAGTTGCTCCACGAGAAATTGTTCCTTTTCTTGTTGTAGCTCTTCTTTTTCTGTTGATACTGAGAGGGGGGTGAATCATTATCAAGTACAATTTAAAACC
>SNQJ01S0036414.1:22969-48670 GCA_010110895.2 Picea sitchensis
TCTGTTACTCTTCCTTCTCATGCATTAGGCTTAGATAGATTCGAGAGAAATTCAGTGTCCATGATAAGCACTTTTCTGTCTAGGGTTAAGGTCAAGCCTTAGAGGTCGATCTACTTGTCCGCAGGCAGATTTTCCTACAACAGCAACATAGCGGATATTGTATTCTGAGACAAGAGACTATGAGAGAAAGAAGAGGAAGTTACAACATGTTTGTTGTAGGTTGTATCCCTTCATATGTTGGATAATAATAAAGGAAGGACTTGGAAATTTCTCTGGTGGACGTAGCGCACACTGGGTGAACCACATAAATCTATGTCTCTATTGTATTGTGTATCTTCTATGTTTTGTTTCCGCATTTGTTTTATTGTATTGCTCCACGGTCCTATTTTTCTAACAATACCCTATCCTAGCTAGGAGAAACTAAAGTAAATAATAAGAAGTTGGAAATGCCAGTTATCCCTGTGATAACTCCTTCCAGATAGATGTTAAAGAGCAATATATTTAAATAACACATGCATATAAAACAAAACTATATTAGTATAAGCTACAAAATCACATGCATAAACTTCTTATCATTTCACAATCATAAATAAAGATAAAAGAAAACATTGTAAGAAATTTCTTTTCGCATCAGAAAAGTCTATAAGAAAAAGAACATTCTTACAAAATTAATAGAAAACACAATATATTACTTGAAGTAGTTCGAAGAAAACTCACAATCAACAAAGAAAATTTATCTCCAACAAAATTGGCCCTAAGGTATTCTCAATATTATTTCAGAAAATAGTTCCCAAAAATTACAATGGTTGAAGAGCCTTTCAAAATGGGTCTCTTCCTTTACTTATAGTATCTTGAGTAATTTCCTTTAGGAGTTTCTTGAATTCTACAAGAAGCAGTTACATGACCCTTCATCTTCCCCTCTCAACTATTTTTGATATGTGTTTTAGTAAGACAAAACGAAAGGTGGCTGTGACAAAATTCAAATTGGCAGTTATGTTCCCCTTCATTTTCCTTTGTCCCTCAGATAGGATTCCCATACTTCATAATGTTCTGAAATGGAGATAACTATGGGGGATAGAAGTGACTCAAAGACATCCTTGTGAGATATTGAATTTTGAAAGAGGGTCTTTAGATCTCTCGTCAAATTGACCATGAAGGCTTGTGATGCAGGAGCATCATATAAAGACCAAGTGCGTGCCTAAATCCAAGGAGACAACTGGATGCACAGATGTAATTTGAACACGTTTTTGTGAAAACATTTTGAAATTTAAAATCTGAAACATTAATGTAATGGACAGGAGAAAAGTGCATTTTCATTTATATCTTGAAGATCCAAACTGATTTTGGGAAGAATGTTCCTATCCATGGATGTAATAGGCATTTAAGTTTGTTTAATGCAATTAGGCAGATTTAAATGATAGACTAGACAAATTTAGGAGCTTAGGAGGGAAAATAGATGATAGACACCCTCAAACCTTGTATCTTTGTAACATAATTCAAAATTCGTAAGCTGTAGAGCTACAGAGGAGTATAGAAGAGCACAGAGGAATTTTATGCATTTAGTTGTTATTTTCCATGTACAGGAGCACTGGAATTAATAGAAGAAAGCTTTGATTCCAAATCTATGTGTGTGTTATGGTTGTTGGAACCACCTATTGAATGGTATGTTGCAGGCTTGTTTATATTCTCTATGTGCATTTTATTTCAATGCTATGTGTGTGTGTATGCTCTGGGATTATTTGTTAAATGTTTGAATTCTGGATAAGGGGAGAATGAATTTCAGTTGTTTCTCTTTCTGAGAACTCCTGCAGAGAGTGCAGTGGAGGGTCCACAAAGAGTGCGTCGACCAGGTTCTGAAATTCATCTCAGAACTCTCAGGAAGGATATAATTGTGCTTTTACAGGTAGAAGAGTGAGAAAGGCTCAGAGCTGTGCAAGGAGTGCACAGGCTGGGAAAGAGGGCGCATTTCTTCAATTTTGCAAAGGAGTTGAAGAATTCTCTACCGCAAGGAGTGCACAAAGCTTCCTTTGAGAGATAACTGGAGTAGTTATCGTGGCACACAAAGTTCGTGCACATGGGAGGTTCAAAGTCAGAACTCTCCAAGAGAAGTCGAAGACCCAAAAAATCAACTTTGTTTGAAGGTTGCAAAGGGTGAGCGAAATTTTGAATCGAAATCATCCAGGAGCAAGAAAGGCCAAGAATCTGAATCAAAGCTTGGGGCCAAAGAATTATCAAGGATGCATATGTACGGTTGAAATTCTCTGTGGAGAATCACCAAATTTGTGAGGACCGTCAGATTATGTCAAACTTGCAAGGTGGTTAGAAACAAGAGGAACCCATCACCTGGGATCCAAGGACCCACGGGAGCCATTGATCGTGTTTTATTCGAGTCGTCATATTTCCTTAGGGTTTCAGGGTTCATGGTTTTGGAAGGTAGACCAATTCCTGGGTCGTTCCAAGTCTCGATTCGTGAGGTATAAGGCGGGAGATCCAGGCTATTGGATATCAGCAGCAGGAGATCCGTTGGATCAACCTCCCACGTCATATCACGTATCATGGTTTCGAGGTAAATAAACCTTTGGTGTGATCGCGGAGGTTATGAAACACTGAATGCCAAAGTCACGCGCGATAGGTGGCGTTGATGTAGCATGAAAAAAAGGTGAAAGCGAGTGACATTTGGCGTGGGCACATCACTTGGGAGGAGTCAACACTTTTTTGACTTATCGCACTTCAGAGGTTCGCAAGGGGAGAGCAACAATTTACGACAAAAATTGGTGTGGTTCTTATATTTTCCTTCAATGTCTCAAAGGCTTTCTACTACTTTCCTCCCGATTGAAAGACCTTCTTAACACATGTTAATGCATGTAGAGGTGTTTCTATGTATGATAAATTAGCAATGAATTTCCTCGAGTAATGTACTGCTCCTAAGAAGCTCCTGACTTCGGTGGAAGTAGTCGGCTTGGGAAATTTCAAAATGAATTTAACCTTTGTGGGGTCTATCTTTAACTGACCATTCCCTATAATGTAACCCAAATATACCAGAGAAGTTTTTCCAAATTCACATTTAGATAACTTGATATACAACTTCTCCTTCTTCAAGAGTTCAAATATTGTCTTGACATGCTTTATATGATATTGCCATATTCGACTAAAGATCAATATGTCATCTATATAGAAAATAAAAATATCATCTATGTAGGTTCAGAACACATCATTCATTGCCCTCATAAAGGTTGTTGGTGCATTACATAAGCCAAATGGCATAACCGACCATTCGAACAAGCCTTGCTTGGTCTTGCAATATTTTTTCCATATGTCACCTTCTACAATTATGATCTGATGATAACCACTTCTCAAGTCCAACTTAGTGAAATACACAAAATTATTTAGCTGATCTAATAGATAATCTATTCTAGGAAGAGGATAACGGTTCTTTACTGTAATATTGTTCAAGGCTAAAAAATAAATGCACATCCTCCATGTGCCATATTTCATTGGAATTGAAACAATAGGAGAACCACACAGATAGGAGCTTGGTCTGATGTTTCCTTTGTGGAGTATCTCATAAACTTACTTCTTTATCTCTACATTCTCAATTATTGATGACTTGTTTATTCCAATGTTTGGAAGAGAAGCATATTGCTGAAACTATATGTCATGTTCAACCTCTCTTTTAGGAGGAAACCTTGTAGGTTCCTGAAAACAATTCATCATAATTAGATATGATGTTGATAAACTCCTCTTTATGATTTGTATCACAACCTACTAAAGAATCTATTATATCATCTTCTTTCTATTTCACTATCATGAGAACAAAATATTTACTTGCACTCATGAGTCTCTTCATTTTCACTGTGCTCACTAAAGAAACATTAGTTTTGATGCAATGAACTCTGAAAATATATTCAACCCCATCCTTGATGTAACATCCCCAACCACCCATGGTCGGGCCAAGGTACATGAGGGAACACTTTTGTTCTTTCACTGCGGAACATACTGTAACATACCCAATATTCAAATGAGCTATGCCACATAAATTTTTCTCTTCAAACTGCATGCAATTATAACATATACATACAACACTCTTGAGGAAGATTTACATATAATACATAAACAAACAATTACATTATGTAAATATACAATTTCATACTGAAATAACAGTAAACAAAGACATGCGTCATATACAGGGAAATACCCATAAACATACAGACAATTATAATCACACATATGATAAACCATAACATAAGCACGTAAATAACAATGCAACATGTAAATTTATCACACAATTGGTACTTATCTTGGAAATATTATCACCAACTGCGTGCAGACCGTCCACAAACCTCCTAGCCTTAGACTACACTGTTCATCACTCTCAACAGTGAGTCACCCCTGAGCTAGGACTAAATTCCACACGGGTAAAGGGATTCATAACCAGGCTAAAGGCTCATAGATGACAGGAAAGACTCTGTCTCAGGTGCTCACTCAAATAATAGCCTACAACCTCTCATTCCCCACATGCCTGTCCCACCCAAGGAAGTGTGCCCCTTCTCTGCTCAACAGTCCTTCGGCTGCCCCACTTCCCTTCCAGGGCTTCAACAACAGGTTGGACAAGAAGTCTCAGAGAACTGTAGCTGTAGTTTAGCACCTTCAAGAAATCAATTCCCATCAATTCTCTCACTCAGATAATTGCTCACGGGCCTGAAAACCCGCTTCTTCAATCTCGTTTCCTAGCTAACCAGGTACACCAATAGTAAATGGTTATGGAAATAGGTTCAGATACAATGAAATGAATGTCTGAAGGATATGTGACTGTGTGAGTGAAAAATGTTCATGGAATCATTGATTGGATCACTGAATGATCGAAGGAATCAGGGGAGAGATGATCGTAAGAATGAAGGTGAATTGTGAAAATGAACTAAGTCCCAACAATATGTATGCATGTCCCCAACTTGACACTTGTCATGTTGGAAGCTACTTTGGTCCACTTGTCCCCAACTTTAGAACTTAGGATAAAATAATTATCCATTCTTTATGTTTTAAGAAATATCAATATAATATTCCTTTTTGGTTTAAGCTCACTAGCTTATCCCTTTCCCTTAAAATTTGGCCCTCCCTTTCCCTAAATGGTGGATTTTAGTCCCCCATCTCTTTTATCGTGGTCGTTCTGCGAGCAACGATGTATTTTATATTAATCATGAGACATATACAAAATAGGCGCACTGGCCTTTAACATCTAGGCGCTCTGGCCTAATTCCAAAAAATAATCATCCCAGCTTATAATAACTGGCTCACCAGCCTATAATACATATCATATACACAAAGGCTCACTGACCTCAATATTGTGCGCACTTTAGTTACTGCGCGCGGTATCCGGGAATGTGCGCACTGCATCATTTTACTGCATAGTACATGCACACGCTTTTCCATGAAGGTGCATTACAAAAATGATGTCAAAACAACTCACCATATTAAGTACACTTGCATTATCTTTACACTTGGGTTCGGTCAAGGGATATTACAATCCCCTCCCCTTATTTATGCACTGTCCTCAGTGCATCATGTACCCATATACAATGAAATTTTCAAAAATTCTAAAAAAGATGTGGGTATTTTGCCCGCATTGCATACTCATGCTCCCAAGTAGCGTCCTCAGGACCGTACCAGGTCGATTGGACCTTTACAGGCCCTATGGATCGATTCCAGATCTGTTTGATTTTTTGGTCCAGAATGAATATCAGATGCACTTGAAAAGTGCCTTCTTACTCCACCTGAATCACATTCCAATCAATAACATGATTAGCATTAGGTATATATTTATTTAGAAATGATACATGGAATACATTATGAACAGACATAGATGCAGGCAAAGAAATCATATAAGCAACTGGACCAATCCTCTCTAGGATTTCAAATGGCCCACAAAATTTGGCTGCTAACTTGGCACAGCTTCCCAGCTTCAGGGAACTCATGTTAGCTTTCACTTTCAGGAAAACATGATCACCCACTTTGAACTCTCTGTGGGTTCTTTTATTATCGACATAAATTTTCTGCCTATCTTGGGCAGATTTTAAATTCTGCTTAATTTTTATCATTTGGTCTTCCATCTCCTTGAGCAACTCTAGCCCAACTACTATCCTATCAGCTGGATTATCCCATCTCACTTGAGTATTTCACTTTCTACTGTAAAGTGCTTCAAATGGGATCATCTTCAATGATGCCTGATACCCATTGTTGTAAACGAATTCTACCAAGTGCAGGTAGTCCTCCCATTTCGATGGTTTGTCCATCACATACATTCTCAGTATGTCTTCTATCACTATGTTCACCCTCTATGATTGTCCATCAGACTTAGGATGATAAGATATACTAAAGTTCAAATTCATTCTGAATCCTTTCTAGAAATTTGAGGTGAATTTCGGGTCTCTGTCAGACACAATTGTTTTAGGAATTCCATGCAATCATGCCACTTCCTTCATGAAAATATCAACAACATCTGTTGCCTTGTGAGTAAGTTTTAGTGGAATAAAATGGGCAGCTTTTGTANNCCTGTTCTGGTAAATCCCATAATAAAATCCATTTCCACCACTTCCCACTTCCTTTCAGGAATGGGCAAAGGTTGCAGCAACCCTGTTGGGTGCCTATGCTCAACTTTAACTTTCTGGCATTCCATACATCTAGCGATGTATTCAATGATCTCTCTCTTCATACCCGACCAAAAGTAATGGCTCTTGACCACTGCCACAGTTTTCTGATATCCAGGGTGTCCTGCATAAGGAACATTATGCATTTCATGCAAAATCATACGTTTCAAGTCCTAGACATTTGGAACAAAAATTATGTTCTTGTGCAGCAGTATTCCATCTATTCTGAAATTATAAATATCCACCTTTTGTGGCATCTTACCCTGCTGTATCTTTGCTACCAATTCTCTGTATTGCATATCTACATTTGTAGCCTCCATAAATTTTCTTTTAATAATGGTTGTAGCATGTAAGTCATGCACCCTCATGCTGAGTGCATCAACCACTTTATTCTCTTTCCCCTTGATATGCCTTATATCAAAGTCATATTTGCTTAGAAATTCTAACCATCTTCTTTGCCTAGCATTTAGATTTGGATGATCAAATAAATATTTCAGACCATTGTGGTCTATTCTTAGCTCAAACCTCTTCCCAGTGAGCTAGTGTCTCCATTTCCTCAAGGCATGCACTATGGTTGCCAACTCCAAATCATGAGTGGCATAGTTTCTTTCATGCTCCAACTTCCTTGATTCATAACGTATAACAAACCCATTTTGACTGAGGACTCCAACAAGTCCTTCATTACATGCATCTGTGCATACAATGAAGTATTCATTTGGGTCTGCAATCCTTAGTATTGGATCACTTGCCAATAATTGTTTCAAGTGTTGGAAACTATTTTCGCAATCCAGTTACCACTGAAACTTCACACCCTTTCTTTGCAAGGAAGTGGTTGGGTGTGTAATATTTGAGAATCCTTCAATAAATCTTATGTATTATCCTGCAAGACCCATGATTGATCTTACCTCTATCACATTCTTTGGCACTGACCATTCTCTAATGGCTTCTATCTTCTCTGGATCCACTGCTATCCCATCCTTTGAAATGATATGCCCCAAATAATGAATTTGTTTATGATAAAATAAGCACTTGCAACACCATCCATCTCAAATGATGTTGATGCTCTTCCTCTAAATTATAATATATAAGAATGTCATCCAAAAAGACAATGACAAACTTGTCTAAATATTCTCGGAAAACACCATTCATTAAGCACATGAAAAAAACTGGTGCATTTGACAACCCAAATGACACCATTGTGAACTCATAATGACCATACCTTGTCTTGAAGGTGGTCTTGCTGATATCTTCCTCTCTAATCCTTACCTGATGGTATCCCGATCTGAGATCTATCTTTGAAAATATCTTTGCATCCTTCAATTGATCAAAGAGATCATCAATCCTTGGCAGAGGATACTTGTTCTTAACAGTCAGTTTATTCAACTGTCTGAAGTCAATGCACAATCTTAATGTTCCATCTTTCTTTTTCACAAAAAATACTGGGGCACCCCAAGGTGACACACTTGGGCGTATATACCCCTTCTTCAAAAGTTCTTCAAGCTACATTTGCAACTCCTTGAATTCTGGTGTACTCATTATGTAAGGAGTCTTTGACACTGGAGTTGCTCCAAGCATGATATTTATAGAAAAATCAATGTCTATATTTGGGAGTAGTCTTGGTACCTCCTTGAATACATCTTCAAATTCTTTCAAGACTGCATAATCTTCCAAATTTGGCACCTTATTTTTAGGTGTCTCTTCCATATGAGCTGCAAATATTTGACACCCTTTTCTGTAACATTTCTTCAGCTGCAATGATGAAATTTCTATAATGGTTACTGCCCTAGGAATTCCCTACACTTTCCTTTGGTTCCCTTCCTTATCCAAGCAAGTAAATGATTTATTGTGACAGTCTAAGAGAGCATGATGTTGGTCCAACCAATCCATCCCAATTATACAGTCATAGGAACCTAAAGGCAAGATGTTCAAATCGTCCTTGGTGTTCAATCCATTCATGTCCATGAGGCATGACTTAACCATCTCATTAACTTTTCTTTTGGCTCCTATAGTCAGTTGCACCAACCAATATTTTCGATGCTTTCTTCTTGGAAATTGCAAACTTTCCACCATCTTAGGATCTATGTAACTATGACTAGATCCTGAAACAATTAAAATAACAATGGTTTGGTTGTTGATCATACCTTCCACTTCAATCATGTGGGACTGATACTCTTCTTGCTTGTTTTCCAGGGCTACATAGATCCTTGGCACATTTCTGCCCATGTCCTCCACTATTTCAGCTTGTTGTACATTGTGAACAATCCTTCCTTTTTCACCTCTGTGTGGACAATCTCTGAACATATGATCTCCTTTACAACCCCAACATTTAATAGGTGGATGCCTTGGTATTTAACTCCCTGTGTCAATCGTTCTGGGTTCTTTAGGTGTTTGTTGTCCCTGTGGATTATTTCTAAAGAATGGTGGCTTAGCTCCCTTCTTCCTCTGATCCATCTTTAATTTATTTTTTTCTTCCCAAGCCTTTTGGAAAGTTGGCCTTGCTTTCTACTGATCATAAAGGCATTTATCTCACCTTATGGTCTCTTCCAGTGTCTTGGGATCATCATACTATATTTTTTCACTGATGAATGATGGAAATCCACTCAAATACCTTTGAATTTTGACTGTCTCATCCTTAATGAAAGAGACATACTTGAGCAGTTCTAGAAACCTTCTCTCATATTCATCTATGGTCATACTTCCAAGCTTGAGTTTAAAGAACTCTTTCATTTTCTTGTCATAATATCTCTTAGTCAAGTATTTCTTCTCAAAATACTTCTTGAATTCCCTCCAAATAACACTTTTCTCTTTAATGTGTTTCACCTACACAAGCTGATCCCACCACATGGATGCCTTTCCCTTGAGTTGATAGATAGCAATTCTACCTTTTGCATGAGAAGAATAATTATGTAATTGAAAATACTTTCTCATGCCCAACAACCATGTTTTTGCATCTTCATCCTTCTTGTGATCACCATCAAATGTAGGAGGTTTGATTTTTTTCATTTCTCCTCATAGCACATCCACCCCAGACCTCTTATGCCTTCTGACAGGGGATGGACTTGAGATGTTGCTTGCTCTCTTATTGGAATGCCTCGGGGAGTGATGGTGATGTCTGCTAACACTTCTTGATTTTCTTTTCTCATTCGAAGGCCCGTGACTTCCATATTTTCTTGAGCCACTCTCCTTATCCAATTTATTTTCTATTATGTTCAAGCCCTCCAATAACTTCATGTTGAAGTCATCCTGCTGCTCCCTAGCTTTCATAAGCCTTTCATTATCAGCTTTATGGCTTTGTACATCCTTCTGCAATTTTTTAATGGTCTCTACCATATTCATGTTTTCATTCCTTTCATCTCCATGTCCATTGGAGTTTGTTCCTTCAATGCCCAAATGGACCTCCATCCCTCTGCTCTCATCTTCCTGACTGTAATTTCCCTTTGCCTCTTCCATTCCTATGGACTCTACACTGATCTAATCTGATTTAGTTGTTGTTAATTCTGCAAAATGTTCAGCCATCAAAACTTATCAGCTAACTAATTCAACAATTCATGAAAAATATGAACCATTTTGGTTCAATATATACATCAGAATTATCTCTTTTGATTTCCTGGTGTTATCACCATGACAATTTTTAGATAAGACCTAATGCTTGAGATACATCTGGGCGAAAGGCAGTTTGTCCAAACCACTTTTTCCAAAGTTCCGATGTCAAATGCTTCAATATGTCAAAACCACCACTCGTGGGATGAGCGACGGCTAGTCAGATCACCTTGTTTCACTTGTTCGGTACTTCACAGCTGTATGATGTTAAGTGAATGTCGCCATATAACGAACTCAAAATCTAATCATTTGAAATGGATTAACCACACATGAAAAATCAACGTATTTGTATGTAATTATATCTGTGATTCATGATTGGGACTCTATAAATACCAATTCTCAAGTATGGAGGCATCATCTTATCCATAAATGGAGTAATCTCCAAAATTTGTTTGACCTTCGAATCTCTGTAAAATCCTTTCGGTGTCCACGAAATTGAGGTACATGGACAAAGCTACATCCAGTGAGACTGGTTCTTCAGGCGACATGGTATTCTTACCTACAGGTAAGGAGGATAAGGTAATTACGCAGATAATAGTGACTAAATTTTGCACAGAACCTGCTACAGACTCAAAAATGGAAGTCAGGCTGAATCCCATTATGAGAGATCTAGTCATCAATAGACGAGTTGTTAAGAAGAAACGAAGTAAGCAACAGAAGAAAGAAACCATATCTGAAATGTTTGAAAGTGTTGGAGAGGATCAACTGGTCTGGTTAGATACTTTAAAGGAGGATATCGCTAAGCTGAAATGAGTCCTCGAATCAAATTAAGTAAATTTCAACAATTTTTGGATAGATGGTAGCAAAGGAAAGGGGATCCAGAGATGATAGACCCATTCTTAAATGGTCCCCTTAAAGTAGGATATATGTTATTTTAAATCATTCCCTTTTGTAACTTATTTCCATATATACGTATTATCTTGAGGAAGAGAAAAGGGGAAACAGAACCTGCCCTCTCTGTAGGAAGACTTTTGCAATTTTGGGATTAAAATGAATATATACTTGCAGAAGCAGACTTTGGACTATTTATTACAAGATTCTAACTGGTGGTGATATGAGTCTTGTTTTCTTTCATAGTATGATTTTATTGTAAGCTTATATTTCACTTCCATGTGTATGAATCAGAGGAATATAAAACTCAGAAATCATTTTAAATAATTCTTCGATGCGGTTGTGTGTTTCTTTTTCCTCTAATACCATGAAAATTTTCTATTAAAATCAAACTCGTCGCCTTCCAAATGACTTCGCACGCATAAACATTCAACCTGTACATCGATATTTATCATGCATAGCAACACCACAAGGTAAATCGTTCTTCCACGCATCTATATCCACTATGCATTTCTTCTCTGTCATGCCAATAACTTGCGTGCACTACTTTTGCGTTGTGCATCAATATCCACTGCGCACAGTTTTGGTTCTTATACTGATACCTGTTGCACACATTTTTGGTATTTCACACTGATATTCAACATGAATTTCATCCTATGCATTGCACCATGCCGAATTTCAATATGCCCCCACCGTGCGCAATAATCTGCGTGCACCATTGACTACACTGTCCCGAGACAACTTATACTCATACTGTGCGCACACCAACCAAACTGCTTCGTGTTTTGCAATACTGCACACACCACGTTCACCATTACTATGTGTGTGCACACCGTGCAATGATAAATTTAGTGCGCGCATATGCACACAATATTCTTCCGCACGACGCCACAATTAACTGCACACACTTGCACGCCAACACTTTCCACGCGGTGCCAAAATTTACTGCGTGCACCTGCACGCCACTATTTTCCGCATGGTGCCAAAATTTACCATGGATGCTCTGTGACTTGAAATTTGGTCACTGATACCATATTGTAACGTCCCCGTCCACCCATGGCCGGGCCATGCTACACAAGGGAACACTTTCATTCTCTCACTGCGGAACATACTGTAACATACCCAGTATTAAACTGAGCTATGCCACATAAATTTTTCTCTTCAAACTGCATGCAATTATAACATATACATACAACACTCTTGCAGAAGATTTACATATAATACGTAAACAAAAAATTACATTATGTAAATATACGATTTCATATTGAAATAATAGTAAACACAGACATGCAACATATACAGGGAAATACCCATAAACATAAAAACAATTATAATCAAACATATGATAAACCGTAACGCAAGCATGTAAATAACAATGCAACATGTAAATTTATTAGACGATTGGTATTTATATTGGAAAGATTATCACCAATTGTGTGAAAACCATCCATGAACCTCCCAGCCTTAGACTACACTGTTCATCACTCTCAAGAATGAGTCACCCCCGAGCTGGGACTAAACTCCACCTGGGTAAAGGGATTCCTAACCAGGCTAAAGGCTCATAGACGACAGGAAAGACTTTGTCTCAGGTTCTCACTCAACTAACAACCTACAACCTATCATTCCCCACAAGCCTTTCCCACCCAAGGAAGTGTGCCCCTTCTCTGCTCAACACTCCTTCGACTGCCCCACTTCCCTTCCAGGGATTCAACAACAGGATGGACAGGAAGTCTCAAAGAACTATAGTTGTAGTTTAGCACCTTCTGGAAATCAATTCCCAATAATTCTCTCACTCAGAGAATTTCTCACGGGCCTGAAAACCCACCTCTTCAATTTCCCAAGGGCCTGACAACCCGCTTCTTCAATCCCTCTTCCCAGCTAACCAGGTACACCAATAGGAAATGGTTATGGAAACATGTTCAGATACAGTGAAATGATTGTCTAAAGGATAACTGACTGCATGAGTGAAAAATGGTCATGGAATCATTGACTGGATGACTGAATGATCGAAGGAATCAGGGGAGAGATGATCGTAAGAATGATGGTGAAGTGTGAAAATGAACTAAGTCTCAACAATATGTATGCATGTCCCCAACTTGACACTTTTCATGTTGGAAGCTACTTTGGTCCACTTGTCCCCAACTTTAGAACTTAGGATAAAATAATTATCCATTCTTTATGTTTTAAGAAATATTAATATAATATTCATTTTTGGTTGAATCTCTCTATCTTAGCCATTTCCCTTAAATTTTGGCCCTCCCTTTCCCTAACTGGTGGAGTTCAGTCCCCCATCTCTTTTATCGTGGTCGATCTGCACGCATCGATGTATTTTATATTAATCATGAAACATATACAAAATAGGCGCACTGGCCTTTAACATCTAGGCACTCTGGCCTAATTCCAAAACATAAGCATCCCATCTTATAATAACTGGATCACCAGCCTATAATACATATCATATACACAAAGGCTCGCTGACCTCAATATTGCGCGCACTTTAGTTATTGTGTGCGGTATCCGAGAATGTGCGCACTACATCATTTTACTGCACAGTACATGCACGCACTTTGCCATGAAGGTGCATTACAAAAATTATGTCAGAACAACTCACCAGCTTAAGTACACTTTCATTATATTTACACTTGGGTTCGGCTGAGGGATATTACACTTGAGAAGGTGATATTTGTTTTCCTCTAGATAGAACAAATCATTCCTTCCANTTCATCTATGGTCATACTTCCAAGCTTGAGTTCAAAGAACTCTTTCATTTTCTTGTCATAATATCTCTTAGTCAAGTATTTCTTCTCAAAATACTTCTTGAATTCCCTCCAAGTAACACTTTTCTCTTTAATGTGTTTCACCTACATGAGCTGATCCCACCACATGGATGCCTTTCCCTTGAGTTGATAGATAGAAATTCTACCTTTTTCATGAGAAGAATAATTATGTAATTGAAAATACTTTCTCATGCCCAACAACCATGTTTTTGCATCTTCATCCTTCTTGTGCTCACCATCAAATGTAGGAGGTTTGATTTTTTTCATTTCTCCTCGTAGCTCATCCACCCCAGAACTCTTATGCATTCTGATAGGGGATGGACTTGAGTTGTTGCCTGCTCTCTTATTGGAATGCCTCAGGGAGTGATGGTGATGTCTACTAACACTTCTTGATTTTCTTTTCTCATTCGAAGGCTTGTGACTTCCATATTTTCTTGAGCCACTCTCCTTATCCAATTTATTTTCTATTCTGTTCAAGCCCTCCAATAACTTCATGTTGAAGTCATCCTGCTGCTCCCTGGATTTCATAAGCCTTTCATTATCAGCTTTATGGCTTTGTACATCCTTCTACAATTTTTTAATGGTCTCTACCATATTCATGTTTTCATTCCTTTCATCTGCATGTCCATTGGAGTTTGTTCCTTCAATGCCCAAATGGACCTCCATCCCTCTGCTCTCATCTTCCTGACTGTAATTTCCCTTTTCCTCTTCCATTCCTATGGACTCTGCACTAATCTAATCTGATCTAGTTGTTGTTAATTCTGCAAAATGTTCAGCCATTAAAACTTATCAGCTAACTAATTCAACAATTCATGAAAAATATGAACCATTTTGGTTCAATATATACATCAGAATTATCTCTTTTGATTTCCTGGTGTTATCACCATGATAATTTTTAGATAAGACCCAATTCTTGAGATACATCGGGGCAAAAGGAAGTTTGACGAAAGCACTTTTGCCAAAGTCCCGATGTCACATGCTTCAATATGTCAAAACCACCACTCATGGGACGAGCGACGGCTAGTCAGATCACCCTGTTTCACTCATTCAGTACTTCACAGTCGTATGATGTTAAGTGAATGCCGCCATATAACAAACTCAAAAGATAATCATTTGAAATGGATTAACCACACATGAAAAATCAACGTATTTGTATGTAAGTCTGTCTGTGATTCATGATTGGGACTCTATAAATACCAATTCTCAAGTATGGAGGCATCATCTTATCCATAAATGGAGTAATCTCCAAAATTTGTTCGACCTTCGGATCTCTGTAAAATCATTTCGGTGTCCATGAAATTGAGGTACACAGACAAAGCTACATCCAGTGAGACTGTTTATTCAGGCGACATGGTATTTTTACCTATGGGTAAGGAGGATAAGGTAATTGCGCAGATAATAGTGACTAAATTTCGCACAGAACCTGCTACAGACTAAAAAATGGAAGTCAGGCTGAATCCCATTATGAGAGATCTAGTCATCAACAGACAAGCTGTTAAGAAGAAACGAAGAAAGCAACAGAAGAAAGAAACCATAGCTGAAATGGCTAAAAGTGTTGGAGAGGATCAACCGGTCTGGTTAGATACTTTAAAGGAGGAGATCGCTAAGCTGAAATAAGTCCTCGAATCAAATTAAGTACATTTCAACAATTTTTGGACAGATGGTAGCAAAGGAAAGGGGATCCAGAGATGATAGACCCATTCTTAAACGATCCCCTTAAAGTAGAATATCTTTTATTTTAAATCATTCCCTTTTGTAACTTATTTCCATATATACGTATTATCTCGAGGAAGAGAAAAGGGGAAACAAAACCTGCCCTCTATGTAGGAAGACTTTTGCAATTTTGGGATTAAAATGAATATATACTTGCAGAAGCAGATTTTGGACTGTTTATTACAAGATTCTAACTGGTGGTGATATGAGTCTTGTTTTCTTTCATAGTATGATTTTATTGTAAGCTTATATTTCACTTCCATGTGTATGAATCGAAGGAATATAAAACTCAGAAATCATTTTAAATAATGCTCTAATGCGGTTGTGTGTTTCTTTTTCCTCTAATACCATGGAAATTTTCTATTAAAATCAAACTCATTCCCTTCCAAACGACTTCGCGCGCACAAAAATTCAACCTGTACACCCATATTTATCATGCATAGCAACACCATAAGGTAAATCATGCTTCCGCGCACCTATATCCACTATGCATTTCTTCTCTGTTGTGCCAATAACTTGCGTGCACTACTTTTGTGTTGTGCATCAATATCCACTGCACATAGTTTTGGTTCTTATACTGATACCTGTTTCACACAGTTTTGGTATTGCACACTAATATTCAACATGCATTTCATCCTATGCATTGAACCATGCCGAAGTTCAATATGCCCCCACCGTGTGCAATAATCTGCGTGCACCATTGAATACACTGTCGCGAGACAACTTATACTCATACTGTGTGCACACCAACCAAACTCCTTCGTGTTTTGCAATACTACACACACCACGTTCACCATTACTATGTGTGTGCACACCGTGCAATGATAAATTTAGCACGCGCATCTGCACACAATATTCTTTCGCGCGACGCCACAATTAACTGCACACACTTGCACTCCAACACTTTCTGCGCAGTGCCAAAATTTACCGCGTGCACCTGCACGCCACTATTTTCCGCATGGTGCCAAAATTTACCATGGATGCTGTATGACTTGAAATTTGGTCACTTCGAAATTAATCTTCTGTGAATATTCGCTTCAAATGAACCTTTCCGGCCCACCCAGGCTTAGTGTTGGAACTGAAGCTCTGATACCATATTGTAATGTCCCCGACCACCCATGGCCAGGCCACGCTACACAAGGGAACACTTTCGTTCTCTCACTGTGGAACATACTGTAACATACCCAGTATTCAACTGAGCTATGCCACATAAATTTTTCTCTTCAAACTGCATGCAATTATAACATATACATACAACACTCTTGCAGAAGATTTACATATAATACGTAAACAAAAAATTACATTATGTAAATATACGATTTCATACTGAAATAATAGTAAACACAGAAATGCAGCATATACAGGGAAATACCCATAAACATACAAACAATTATAATCAAACATATGATAAACCATAACGTAAGCATGCAAATAACAATGCAACATGTAAATTTATTAAACGATTGGTATTTATATTGGAAAGATTATCACCGACTGCGTGCAAACCATCCATGAACCTCCCAAACTTAGACTACACTGTTCATCACTCTCAACAGTGAGTCACCCCTGAGCTGGGACTAAACTCCACCTGAGTAAAGGGATTCCTAACCAGACTAAAGGCTCATAGACGACAAGAAAGACTTTGTCTTAGGTTCTCACTCAACTAAAAACCTACAACCTATCATTCCCCACAAGCCTGTCCCACCCAAGGAAGTGTGCCCCTTCTCTGCTCAACAGTCCTTTGGCTGCCCCACTTCCCTTCCAGGGCTTCAACAACAGGATGGACAGGAAGTCTTAGAGAACTGTAGCTATAGTTTAGCACCTTCAGGAAATCAATTCCCAACAATTCTCTCGCTTAGAGAATTTCTCACGGGCCTAAAAACCCACCTCTTCAATTTCCCATGGGCCTGACAACCCGCTTCTTCAATCCTTCTTCCCAGCTAACCATGTACACCAATAGGAAATGGTTATGGAAATAGGTTCAGATACAGTGAAATGAATGTCTGAAGGATAACTGACTGCGTGAGTGAAAAATGGTCATGGAATCATTGACTTGATGACTGAATGATCGAAGGAATCAGGGGAGAGAAGATCGTAAGAACGATGGTGAAGTGTGAAAATGAACTAAGTCCCAACAATATGTATGCATGTCCCCAACTTGACACTTTTCATGTTGGAAGCTACTTTGGTCCACTTGTCCCCAACTTTGGAACTTAGGATAAAATAATTATCCATACTTTATGTTTTAAGAAATATTAATATAATATTCCTTTTTGGTTTAATCTCTCTAGCTTAGCCCTTTCCCTTAAATTTTGGCCCTCCCTTTCCCTAACTGGTGGAGGTCAGTCCCCCATCTCTTTTATCATGGTCGGTCTGCACACATCGATGTATTTTATATTAATCATGAAACATATACAAAATAGGCGCACTGGCCTTTAACATCTAGGCACTCTAGCCTAATTCCAAAACATAAGCATCCCATCTTATAATAACTGGCTCACCAGCCTATAATACATATCATATACACAAAGGCTCGCTGACCTCAATATTGCGCACACTTTATTTACTGCGCGTGGTATCCGAGAATGTGCGCACTACATCATTTTACTGCACAGTACATGCATGCACTTTGCCATGAAGGTGCATTACAAAAATGATGTCAGAACAACTCACCAGCTTAAGTACACTTTCATTATATTTACACTTGGGTTCGGATGAGGGATATTACACTTGAGAAGGTGATATTTGTTTTCCTCTAGATAGAACAAATCCTTCCTTTCAAATAGATATGGAATACCCAAGACAATGCCAAAAATGTCAAGAGGCACAACATCTGATTCGACCTCATCAAAGAACTTAGCTGTAATTTCAAACTTGATCTTACACTGCTTTGTTACCTGCAACTTAGCATCGTCACACACCCATCCTAATGGATATTTGTTTTGTGAGGTGTCGTCTTCAATTCCAACTTCTTAACAATTGCTTCAAATATTAGGTTAAATTGAGATCCACCATCGAATAAAGTATCTACCTTAGTATGCTTGACTATAACTATGACATGAAAAGGCTCACTTCTCTTCTTTTGATCAATATCACTTTATGTTTTGGCACATTTAGCTGAATAATTTGAATTGATAACTGATATGTCTTTTCTTCCTATGGCCATGATATTGGACTCATGTCCAGAATCTAATCCTAGATCCCGATGAGATGATGCAACAATATTTTGCTTCCATTTATCCTTTAATTTCTCCGATCGTAATTCTGGATGCAACTTCCAACACTATAATTCCTCATGTCCCTTTCTCTTATAGTGGGAACATGTAGGTCTTCCCTCAACTTGCTTCACTGTGTATGGTTTCTTACTCTTCCATTTAGCTTTCAGTTTCTTCTCGAACTTGAATTGATTCTTACCTTTGCTTGCATGATTAACCTTACTATCCTCTAGATGTGTAGCTTGTACTGAAACCTTATAAATCTTAGTAGGGATAAACATTAGAATAATTTTATGAAGAGATTAGTGCATGCCACCAATATAATTAAGAAGATTTTCATGAGTATACAACAAAATTCCTAGGGATAATGCCTTCTTTTTTAATTAATATTTATATGCTCGAATATTCTGGACTTTACCCTGTCTCAGATGTTGTCATTCGATCATCGTCGTTCGTGTATGTGCCAGTGGATATAATTGTTTTATTATAGCCTTAGTAAACTTATCCTAGGAAGATATTACTTTACCATTTTGAACAAGACCAACTTGCATCTTATTCTCCCGCCATATTAAGGCAGTTCCCCTTAGTCAAAGAGAGACTAATTGTATCTTTGTAGCTGCGTCCATGATCTTTTGAACCCTGTAATATACCTCTATCTTCTTGATCTAGTTGTCTAATTGATTGGAAATTCAAAATTAACATCCAATTTTAGTCATGAAAAATTATGCTCATAATTATTAGAGGAATTCTTTCAATGAGAGGAATGTTTACTTGCTTAAGAAGAAATTGATGATGATGATGAGGAAGGGGAAGGGGGCTCTGAAGGTCCACTGCCTTCACCTCCTCCTTCTCCTTTTATTGAAGATTCTCCACTTATAGGATTTTGAATTCTTCATTCTAACTCATCTATTGTTTCTTTTAGTGGTTGAAGTGTAGTTATGATCTCTTCACAACTCATGGGATTATATTCTTCTTCTCCTTTTTCAAAACCAATATTATGTCATCGAAATCTCTTTCCAATTTCAGAATCATAACTTGCAAGTTTTCCTTTACCAAGTTTGAGTTTGGATCTTGTAAACATCCACTTGAAAAATACTTGTCAAACCTCACTCTGATACCAACTTGATCTGAAAAATCCTTTAGACGCTGATAATTTAGAAGACACATAAACATCTACTTGATCTTCGAAATAAAATGATGTCTTGACTATTTGCAAATTATATGTGAAAAACTTATCTAACCAAATCCACTTTCATGATAATGAATTGCAAAATAAATGAGCTTGAAATGAACAACCATAATACAATCACATACACAAGTTGGAAAAACGAAGTTCACCCAATTTGGGCTACCTCTTTGGGTATGCTTCCAATAGAGACATTTTTTTTTATACTAAAATGATTACATTTTACAATGACCTTTTTATTTGTTACTCAAATGCATAAATGAAGTGCCCCATTGGATTCTTGGCAAAAAAATGTGTAAATTTCATATAAAATTATTGAAATTTCATCAAGGTACCACTTGGCACGCTTTACAGTGTAGCCTCAAATGACTTGTACCCTTGGCACACATCACGAGACTCAGATCTGTAAAAAATGAATGTGTTTACAACCTTGAGTCACACGCCATTAAATAGGGAGTGAGCCCCTTAACCAAATCTTGAAATCCATGGAAGGATTTAATTATTGGTTAGTTGGTTTGTTTTAAAAAACCATATATATGGATCGTTGGTTAAAAAATGTGGCATATAAAGCGAAGATTGAGGGTTATATTCCCTGCGACCCTTGGCATATTCCATGTAATGTGGTTACATGGTATGCAACAAAACCAAAGGCTAAGGGTCGAGGGCTTAGGCTCTCGGCCCTTTTTCCACTCACTTGAACCTTTACATTAGTTTAAATATAATGTATGTCATATGTAGGTTGAGTCACATGTGAGGGAGTGTTGGTAGTGGGGGATATGTTAAGTATTGGAAGGTTATGGATGTCACGGGTTCGACCCCCGTTGACTCTATAATTTTAATACATTGACCATTATTAGCCATTGGGAAGCTTCCACGTGGTGGCCTCTCATTGGCTTTCCAATTCCACATGTCATCATGCAATTCACTCACTTGTCAACCTAGAATTCATCCACCTAGAGGTATGATCTTCCTAGTTAGCTGGAAATAACCATGTACCACATGTCACCCTTGTAGTGGTGACATGTGTCACCTCTTTTTACCATGTACTTTGACCTTTGAGTTGGTTGACTGGAACTTTTAACACTTATAACTTTTGCATACAAACTCCGTTTTAGGCGCCGTTGGCACCATTGGAAAGTTGACAATGAGATCTTCGTATTGGTGGCATTTTCAAGAGAATTTGGGATGATCAAATTTTGAGCATTACTGAACCATTCTGGACCTTTATGGATGTTCCAAATATTTTTGTACCTCTGTGAGCATTCCTGGATACTCCCGGATCACATAGTATGAACTCTTTTTGCGGCTACTTTTTCTTATGCTGTTGCCTTAGCCTCTGTTTCTTCTTCTTTTCGCTTTTTCTCAACTTTGTCTTCTTATTTCTTTTTTACTTTATCCTTTTTCTTTTATTCTTTTACATCTAACTTTGCTATTGTTGCTTCTTCAGACTCTTTTTGTTTCTTTTGTTCATCTTCCTCTTCTTTCTTTCTCTTTTTTTTTCTCTTCTTCAACAACTTTTGCTACTTTGATTTTTATCTCTTCCTCTTCTACTGCTGCTACTACCAATTCAAAGATTGTTGTTTTCATTGTGGCTTCTGCTACTACTACTACTTCCACTGCCACTTATTCTTTGGCCTTATTTTGGGCTTCCTAGACTCGTTGTTCATCTAATATTCTACCCAATGGATTTACTCTTCTTTTTAAGATGACATCGTGGTATCTCCTCGCATGGTAGTGGATTTCATCTTCTTCCCAAATGTCAGTTTTATATTCCCACTTGTACCCATGGATGATGTAGTTCTCTTTGACCATGTTTAGAGGATCGTGCTTCCATAATGTTTCCTCTCTGAAGTGGAAATATTTCAATATGTCTACTTCAAATTAAGATTTGTTGATGTCTTTGAATGAGTATGACCTAACCTAGAGTGGGAGAGGAGGACAAATAGCCTTCTCATCTCTACATAGTGTTTTTCCAACCCCATGCACAATCGTTTGGTAAGCGATTTCTTGTAGCACCAACTTTTCCGAAATGAAACTTGCGAGAAAATGAAGAGATTTGATGGCTGTGTATATCCTAAGGTACATTCCATACTCTAGGAGGTACTAGTTCCATATCCTCTTGAATATCTCTCATGATTTATCTGTCATACATGGTGCAGGTGAGTTGAATATAAGTTGGAATAGAGGATCCAAGAAGTGGTCGTAGATTTTGTGATGCTCTGTTCAATAATTGTTCTCCCACAACAACTTGTAGTAGATATGGATTGGGGGATCATTGGGATGGCATGACCAAACCATCTATGGAAATGCGTGACATGTGAAAACCATGTCCAGGAGATACGAGGACATGTTGAAACTTGGGAATTGTCTAGGAATAATTCTCTTAGCTGGTTTGAGAGATTCTTCCAAATATGATGAGAATGTCATCCCAATTGAAGGTTGAATCAACATCTGCAACATAGTAAATAAGGGGCACCCAGGTTATCGAGAATATTTGTGTATTAGGATCCCCGTATAGTCTGCACAACATGACCACTACATATTGATATGGCATTTTCAGTAGGTTGGTGGGATATCCTCCTAACGACCTTGATTTTAACACTTTCTCAGGTTTGTACCAAGCCTTCAAAATCTTCTTCAAAATGTCTGAGAACTTCCTTATGAGATTCTCGTCTAGTGATTTCTCTCCATTTTCCAAGAGGTAATAGGAAGCAATTGTTGAAGCTTCAAAGGAGGATATTGGGTGTTATCCATCCTTTAGAATATATTAGGTTTCTATATCATCATGCATTAAAATCCATTAGATAACCTTTGAATAGGGAAACACCGATGCATGTTCCGCCACCTTGTATAACTTGGATTTCTTGATATTTCTGAATGTTTGGAGATTAGTGCCATCTTCTGCCTCTTGGGGGAATGATCCAGATTTTATGAGCAGAACAAAATGACTACAGATTATTAACAGTTTCTTAACACAAAATAACAGAGATACAGTAAAACTGGTTTTCTATTCAATAACGAAATAAGTTGAAACTATAAAATGTAGCGGAAAACAAGTTTGCTGGAATGGTGGCGGCTTATCTCTGAGAAGAGATGTGAAGGTTGCACTCATTCGCAAGAAGAAGATTAAAATGAGGCTCTGAAGACATTTTTACAATAAACAGGAATGCCAAAAACCCTAGACATCCAAAAACCTAACCCTAGGAGATGAAGCGCCAAAATTCATGTGGGCTCAGTTTGGGTAAGTTAGTACATTAATTTCTCGGGGTCGTAACTTTTGCATATGATCTCCATTTTAGGCGTATGATAGCCCGTTGGAAAGGTATCGTCGAGGAAATTAATTTTGGGGCATCAATCATTCTATAGGTTATCATTGATTTGGGTCGATCCCAAAAAACCTTCATTTAGGCCATCAAAATGGCCCCAGAAGTTAAAATGCTAAAAATAGTAAATTGCCAAAATTGCCAGAAAACTGTTTTGAGCCAGTTGAAAAAGGTGGGTGGCCACCGATATCCACCTGGATCAATACTCCCTCCTTAGGAAGAAATAGTATCCATTGCATTGATGTCTCCCATCAGATGAGGAAATTTCTGTTAAATCTGGTCCCGAGTGAGCCACTTGCCTTGGTGTAGGAGCTGCCCTGCTTTGACGACTCGATAAAGATGGATCCTTTGTTGTCGAGTACCCTTGATCTATGTTTCCACAATATGATCATTGGCTGTATGTTGTATGCAGTCGGGGTTGATCTAAGTTGGTGTCAATTGTTCTGCTACTTCTGAGGTGTCCAATAATGGTGGGAATTAAGGGCGAAGGAGATCCGCGTTGAACACTAGGTGCAGGCCAAGGAAAGGAGGAATGTTGAGCTGAAAATCATTATTCCCCCATGGCCTTGGTGATGGTGTATGACCCATAACAGAGTGGGAGAATCTTCCTATGGGATCCTTTAAGGTGTTCTTTCTACAAGTAAAACCAAACTTTGTTGCCTACCTGAAACTTATGTGGCACCCGATGTTGATCATGGCATTGTTTGTACTTGTCATTGCACTTCTATAGGATATACTGAACTTGTTGGAGGATGTGTTGGATCCACTCAATGAACCGGGTGGCTTTGTCATCTTTAGTTGGAGCAGGAGATGATTTGGTCGAGGTGACCGCAAGGGGAAGTGCAACATCTATGGGACCCAATGGTTGGAATCCCAACCCCACCTGAAAGGGGTTGTGGCCAGTTGAGCTATGTAGAGCTCGATTGTAGTTATAATGGACATAGGGAAGACTCTCATCCCATGTGAGAGGGTGATGTGAATTATACATGTGGAGGATATGCACAATCATTCGATTTACGAACTCGGTTTGGTCATCTGTCTGCGGGTGGAAGCCCATGGATTTGGTGAGCTTGGTGTCCAGCAGTGACCAGAGGCTCGACCAAAATGTGTTAATAAATCGAATGTATCGATATGAGCCAATGGTTTGTGGGATTCCAGAATGTACCCAGACTCATTCAAAGAAGAGCTTGCCAATGGCCTCTGCTGTGATGTTCTTCTTGCAGGCAACCAAAATCGACATCTTAGAAAAGCGATCAACAACCACAAAAACACAGTCATTTCCCCACTTGGTGGATGGGAGGCCCAACATGTAGTCCATTGAGATGGATTCCCATGGACTGTAAAGAGTAGGAAGAGGGGTGTACATGCCCTGTTTCTTAGTGTTCGGTTTGGAAATCATTCAGGTAGTGCAGGACCTGATATACTTGTTGACCTCCTGTCGACGCTTCGACCAGTATAAATGTTTATGTAGCATCGCCACTGTACTTTTAAACACAAAAGTGTCTTGACACCTAATTGTAGTGGGCTTCCTAGACTAGCTTCGCTTTCTCACTTGATGGAACACATATATGTCCAAGATGACACAACAACCCATCCTGAATATGGANTTGGAGCAGGAGATGATTTGGTCGAGGTGACCGCAAGGGGAAGTGCAACATCTATGGGACCCAATGGTTGGAATCCCAACCCCACCTGAAAGGGGTTGTGGCCAGTTGAGCTATGTAGAGCTCGATTGTAGTTATAATGGACATAGGGAAGACTCTCATCCCATGTGAGAGGGTGATGTGAATTATACATGTGGAGGATATGCACAATCATTCGATTTACGAACTCGGTTTGGTCATCTGTCTGCGGGTGGAAGCCCATGGATTTGGTGAGCTTGGTGTCCAGCAGTGACCAGAGGCTCGACCAAAATGTGTTAATAAATCGAATGTATCGATATGAGCCAATGGTTTGTGGGATTCCAGAATGTACCCAGACTCATTCAAAGAAGAGCTTGCCAATGGCCTCTGCTGTGATGTTCTTCTTGCAGGCAACCAAAATCGACATCTTAGAAAAGCGATCAACAACCACAAAAACACAGTCATTTCCCCACTTGGTGGATGGGAGGCCCAACATGTAGTCCATTGAGATGGATTCCCATGGACTGTAAAGAGTAGGAAGAGGGGTGTACATGCCCTGTTTCTTAGTGTTCGGTTTGGAAATCATTCAGGTAGTGCAGGACCTGATATACTTGTTGACCTCCTGTCGACGCTTCGACCAGTATAAATGTTTATGTAGCATCGCCACTGTACTTTTAAACACAAAAGTGTCTTGACACCTAATTGTAGTGGGCTTCCTAGACTAGCTTCGCTTTCTCACTTGATGGAACACATATATGTCCAAGATGACACAACAACCCATCCTGAATATGGA
>SNQJ01S0036415.1:19803-49062 GCA_010110895.2 Picea sitchensis
TAACTAATAACCACTACATTAAGTACTATATTAAATGCCTCATCATTACATCACTTTATTAGTGAGACTTTATTATTTGTCCAAATCTTAATATATCTAATTTCTAAATATGAGTATTATCTCTAACTATTACTATCAACTAAATGTCTCAGTGTACTTCTCCGTAGTTGGTATTGGCCATCTTGGGTTGGATACAGTTTTAAAATCTCTTTTCTTTATCTTTCCTAGACTTATATTCTACTATCATTTTGGGCTCCTCTAGGGAGAGGATGTATTGAATCTGAATGGCTTCACTATTCAATTTTTCTTTATATAATATATGGGATGTTTCCTTGAGTCTTGTTTCTCCAAATATGTAATGTATGCCTTTCTTTAATTCCATTTGTGTTATTTCTTCAGCATTTCCTCTTGAAAATGAGTTCTCATTTGGTTGGAATCATTGGTGGGTATGTCTTGGACCGATTGAATATTAATGTGAGCATTCCCACTCACTGTCCATTGGGAACACTTAGGGGTAATCTCTCTTACCTGGAATTCCTCCTATTGGGGGATAGAACATGTTCCTCTTGAGGGAAGGTTAACTGAATTCCTCCTACTAGGGGATAGAACATGTTCCTCTTGAGGGAAGGTTGACTGAGAGTTTAGCAGTGTGGCTAGCAAAGATCAATTGTAATTGTTAGGAGAACCTCAACACCTTAAACATACTGAGTCTCATCTCCTATAAGGAGCTGGAATCTTGAAAGGACTGTTGGGGTACCTTGGTTGTTGGGTATTTTTTTGGTTGTAGATGCAATATTGGTCACTTAGCCACCCTTTTTGGAGGAAGATCTGTTGCTATGTTGAATTGGGACCTATCCCCCCCACCACGGGAAAAAACACGGTCTTGTTGTTCCAGTGTTTCAAGGATTTGGGGAACCCTAGGAAACGTCCCTACATTGTCGAGGACTCGGGTACTTGCTGACCATACCCAAGATGTTCTGCTAAGATTCTCAGGTTCCACGCAGATTTTAGACCTTGGCACAGATTTCAAGGATACTCTGGGCATGTATCTTGAATTTTGATAGTGGATATTGATGATTGGACAATGTGACCATTTTTCACATTCATTTCTTTTCATATTATACCGAATCTAATTCTGAATGTGTACAAGTTGCATCTCAAATCAACTAATTATCTATTTTTGTGTGTATCTGTTTGAATATTGAAACTGAGGAGTGTTATCCTAATGTAGTGAAACTAGAGTATGTTGTTATTTTCTTGACTTGGCCTTTCTATTACAAAAGTGGTGGTGCTTTTAGTTTGTACGACTCTTTAGAGGGTGGTCAAGAAGAAGAGGATGAAGTGATAGGTGTTTAGTTGGAGGAGGAATATTAGGGACAGTTTCACACAGTTAATATGAAGAAAACAAAAAGAGAGTGTTAATATGTGAAACAAAATTCATGATGACCGCAACCAATTTGTGATAATGCAAGGTCAAGTCAAGAAAATACCAACATTTTGTTGAAGGTGATATTGATAAGGGGATTTTTCCTACATACTTTCATTTGAAGGGAGTTTTAACTGACAACTCATTTAAGGGTCTCAGAAAAAATGAGTAAGGCAATTGCTAGGAGAGCCCCGTCACCTTACAGATATGGAACTGCAATCCTAAAGGGTCTATTGAGGTACCTTGGTTTTTGGATAGTTTTGGGTTGTAAATGACATATTTGCCACTAAAGTTTAACCACTCTTTATACGAAGCTTTGCTGAAATCTGTCATTAAAATTTATGTGGGGGATCATTCAGGGTGATGGGAATTACTGTATGAAAATTTCTAAAGATATCAAAGATGAAATGGATAGTGCAGACACTTCCTCCATGTGTTTGTTTGAATATTGAACCTGAGGAGGGTTAACCCAAAGTGGTGAAACTGGAACATGTTGCTATTTTCTTGACTTAGCCTTTCATTATTAAAGTGTTCATGATTTGAATACGTAAAACTCTTTAAAGAATGCCCAGGAAGAAAGAGGATGAAGGGATGGGAGATGGTTCGTAGGTGGAAGATGAACATTTAAGTTGGTTCACCAAACATTCATGTTTACAACAACAAATTTGCAATATTGCAGGGGGGAGGGGCGAGTTGGAAGAAGGATAAGATTTTGTTGAAGGGGATATTAGTAAGGATATTTCTTATACTTAGGGATAGAACATTTTATTTTGTAGGGAGAGTTAACTGAAATTTCATTAGATGTTGTTGTGAAGAATGTGTGGGACAATTGTTACAAGAACCCCAACACCTTACATATACTTAGTCTCAGCTCTGATAAGGAATAACAAGCTTGAATGGTCTATTGAGACAACGTGGTTCTTGGTTACTTGTGGTTTGTGAATGACATAGTGGATAGAACCCCCAGAAAGATCAGAGTTGTAATAATTTCTCTAAGCCCTGATAAGGCCCAGGCCCAAATGGGTTCACAAAAAATTTCTACAATAAGGTTTGGCATATCATTAAATCTGATTGCTTGAATATATATAGAGGAAGTAGGAATTTTGTGGAAAATTGATGAGGAACCAATTCTACTTTCACAATCATTATACCAAAGAGTCAAATCCTCAAAAATATTTAAGGTTCATGCCCATTTCTATATGCAATGTTTCCTAAAAGATATTCCAAAAATCATTGATTACAATAGAATCAAATCTATAATTGTAAAAAAATTCTTCAAAGAACCAGGATTTATACCCAATCAATCCATCTTTGAAAATATCACTGTGAATGAAATGAAAGACAACAAAAAGATAGAGGAAAGGAAAACTAAATTCATTCCCTCTAATATTATGGATAAACATTGTTAGGTGATATTAATGGCTAGAATATTTTGTAGCTGATTCCGAGGAAGATATATGTTCACATTGTGCAATGTCGCATTCACAAAAAATCCTATAACAAGAGGCTAAAACTACAAATTATCATAATGCCAAAACCCCTAAACATCAAAACCCTAACCCCTATACTTGAGGCTGAAAAAAAAAGGACCTTGAGGAGCCTAGTTGGAAGCTCAACTTCATGAGGCCATAACCAATAGCAACCTGTTTTTGGTGCCTTTGACCATTGAAAGTTTCCAAGTCTTCACAAAGTTTAGAGGTTGGCCTACTTGAACAAGTGGTATTAGCCATGAAATAAAAATGAATGAAGGGCATACAGCACACAGTTCGACTGCAAATTAGCAAGATTCAATACTGTTTCACATGCATATAGATTTGGCATAGTTAAGCTGAGACCTTCAAACAACCAACAACCACCTATATTAGTTGTCCTCTTTTGGGAAGAAATAGTCCCCATTTTGTCAATTTCTTGTATTAGATGGTGAACCTTTTGTTGGTTTTGGTCTCTAGTGAACCACTTGCCCCAATCAAAATGTTGCCTTACTTTGACAAACCAATAGAGTTGCATATTCAATTGGCAGCTCTTCATTTTTTGAGTTTGAATTGTAGATTTATTTCCATTGATTACTCCTGTGCAGTAGGCCAGAAGAAAACCAGGATGAGGAGACCCCAGCTGAAGCCACAATAAGTACATGTAGGGAGGTTTCGCCGGTTGATGAAAAGGAGAGACTGGATCTCAACACTAATATGGTGGCAAACATCATGAGGCATTTTCCACGACACTTCAGAGGACAGACCAAAGATGTTTCACGAGAGGCCATGAGAGGACTCCATCATGTGCAATGACGTGTGAGAGGTGGTGTCGAGGCATAAGCGGAAGTCACAGACTCCAGCCTGGCCAGAGAAGACCACCGTAGCGCCTGCAGACGCAACATAGAGAAAACACAAGGTCCGACTATGGCAGAGATTCTCAACAGAGGGGAGTTTATCATGATGAGACGTTCACCCTAGTTGCAAGATACACTTATATCAGAGCATTACGACATCGGAAGCAGACAGGAAGGAGGATGGCATCAAATGGATGACTACCTTCTTCTCAAATGGCCTTTATAGGGATGAGGAGGTGTACATAGAACAACCACAGGGTTTGAGGTGTTGGGGAGAGAGTCCCATGTGTGTCTTCTGAGAAAGGCAATTTCTGTGAGGAGTCCTCAAGCAGCTCAAGAGCTTGGTGATTCGAGTGGCAGCCGCTTAATTAAAGCCATGGGGTTTGAGAAGAGGAGTGTAAACTTAACCTCTAGCCTGGAGGCTATAATACAGAGACACTCAGCTCCTGCCAATGATGTGGGATGATTTGTTCATCACAGGAGCGGAACATCTTATAGTTTATTGCAAGCAGGGCCTTGCATCGAGTTTGAGATGAAGGACATCAGATATTTGTTGATGTCAATTTTATTGTTCAAGTTGTATGCCTTTGTCAAAGCTGTTAGTATATGTTATTATGTTGATTGAGTGCTTTCTAAAAACAATTTGCATGTATTTTTTTGGTGGCATTTCATCAAATATATTGTATACCATCGAATTACACATAAGACTAAAGAGATAATTTTGGCATTTTATTATGCATGGTATCTGATACACAACAAGAATAACAACTATTGGCTGCTACAACAAAATTGTGAATGTTATCATCAGTTAAAACACATTGCAAAAACTCAAAGAAAACCGGATAAGTGCCATTGTCTCCCAACAAGTAGTTTCATCTTAAGCTCCCCTGTGCCTCCCTTCTGACCTCCAAATGTGACGTAATAGGGTTAAGTGCCCTCCAAAAAGCCTCCACTTAATCTCACAATAAGTAAGAGGCCTACCACCTCCTTTCTCTCTTACCCCTACTACTGACTTGTAGTAAAATGGACTACCGTCCCTACCCAACCCCACAACTTCAATCATAGATTGGCCTCCACAACCTCTCAAACCTCTCTCTCTACTGGCTAATAATGGAATTCTACAATTTCCTCTCTATCCCAGACAAATTTTCACTCAAGGGTTACTTGATCTGCTCCAAACCTGCCCCTCACAATGGTTCCCACTGGCCATTAAGCAAACACATGTTAAGGAAAAAGCATGGTGTAGTTGTTTTCATTACAAACATATATTATATATATTTTTTTATTAAGAGAAAGTCATGCCTTTGACTAGGTTGAAATCTCTTCAATAAAGATATTAAGAATTATAGAATAGAAACCTAACTAGAAGCTCCTTTTGGCCTACATGTATTTTCTTCTTAATTAATGCTTAAAAGCTAATACAAAAACAAGCATGCAACAACACACATTTATGTAATAAATGTAACTTTAGACTTTGTCTTATTATGGAGAGCCCACATGCACTGACTACTATGTATTATTTCTTTTGACAAGGTTTTCATGTTATAGGTAATTAATAATATGTTTTCCCCTGATCTACTTTTCTTCACTCAGTAGAATGACCCCTAGTTTTTCCAATTCTTCACTCAGTAGAATAAGCCCTAGTTTTTCCACTTTCACCTTAGTAGAATGAGTCTCCTAGTTTTTCCACTTCTTCAAGGGGTTTGACAATGTTAATGCAATTCACACATGTATATTTAATAAACATTGTACCTTTGGGACAATGTATGAAGAAATTAAGGAGGATCCTTCCCTTCCCTTTCGTCCAACCATTGGACATCACCGTGCATCCAATGGTCTCCTATGATTTCCTCAGGTCCTCAAATTCATATATTGATATCACCTTTTATTCCCAAAGGATTGGCCCTTATGCCTAGGGATTTTATACCTAGTAGGACAACAACATCCACAACATCAAACATTGACTAGAAGGGTGGATAGGTCTTTTCATTGCCCAAAGGTATGTTTCTCCAAAAAAGATCCATCCCCGCAATGTTGTTTGCATATTGTTTCTTTCTTTAAATCATTTATCTGATGGAAGGTTGTGCCCCATTTGGTGTCTCCCTTGGGAACAAAGAAAGGTGAGAGGTTCCAGGAAGGGTGAACTCCATGGAGTCTCTGGCTACTATCCCTACTGATATCTATGGTTCTTTTTGGGATCTAGTTAATCCATTAATTTGTAATTTCAAGTTTGATATACTCTTCTTTTATCCTCTTCACACATTTCAGGGTAGCTTGAATAACTCTTAAATCACTGTAGTACAAATTCTTGCAATCTCCCTTCCCTTAGATTTTAGCAAGTGTATTTCAACCAATAACCTTTCATATCATGGACATAGCCTGCATACAAGTCAATCTCTAGTGGGATCACACTTTCCCATCACAATGTCCCCTCCTTGTCTTAGAAGACTGACTCGAATGTTAGTGGGCTCACACTGTCCACTACTTGTCTTAGGTGACTGACTTCAATGCTGGTGGGCTCACATTGTCCCCTCCTTTCAGGAAACTGATTCTAATAGATATTGTATCCTCTATATTTTGAGAAGTAATTCTAGTTAGAACTCATATTTCACTTAGAATGGTGACCATCCAAACAACAAAACATAGAGCCTGCAAACCCATTAGAAGGTTGGCCATGGACAAGGCCAGTTGTTATGTGATCAAACATCTGCAAATTGTGAGTTATTGAAGCTTATAGAGAGGTGTATCAAGTACTCTTTGGATTATCATAGATCACCTTTATGAGGAAAGTTCTTTTTTGTAAGGCTACAATCATGATGTTTGTAATAAAGATGAAAAAGGGTGATTATTTATCTTTTGAGAAAACAAATTAATAGTGGAGGAAAAAATCGATATGACATGTATTTAGCCATTGAGACCTCGTTCATATATAGGGCCAGACATTCACACATGAATTCAAAATACCATCTGGGAACTCCAATGACTATGGCATAATGCACATGGATGTTTCAATGAGGCAATAATCCAACAAAAAATTGCAAGCATGGGCACATGAAAAACCATAAATTCTACCTAGGCTATGAAGAACCTATTTAGAGTTGAAGTACAAAAGCTATTTGATAACAAAGCATGGAGAGGGAAATTATTTGAAAAACACATTGAAATTCTCACAAAGATGATGAAAGCCCTTCTTAAAGAACATCATAAGGCAAAAAAGAGTCTTTTGTGAGATCGGCATGACCACTTTCAACTGTGGATGACCTATTTCCAACCATGATGGATAAAACAGAAAACATGAGGACCTACACAAACTTACAAAAATTTTAATCATTTAATGACTAAAGAACCTTTTCCCACACCTTTCAAAAAATAGTTTTAGAGCTATGGTAATAGGAAAGCTTTGGCTTTTCGTTTTATATCTTTGAGGATATGATCAAGTATATATAAGGGGGGAAATCAAACCGGTCACCACTATCACAACCAAATTGGGAGAGAATATTAATTCTTACATATAATACCATTTGGTTTAGAAAATGCACCAACATGTTTTTCTTGAACAATTTGGATATATTCAATGTTTTCATTCATAAGTCACTAAAAGCATATATGAATGTTGGGGCACGCTTTGATTGTCTAAAAAAATCACAACTTTGAGACCTTGAATCGGGTGCTGGATAGGGCGTAGGGAGACACAAGTTTCATCCCCAAATCTATAGAGAAGTCTATTTTTTACACCTTCAAAAAATCTGCTTGGACATATTCTCAAGGAAGGAAGGGTAGATTCGATAAATTTATGATAATCAAATATTTGGAACCTCCCACAAATCCATAAAAGGTTAGGTAATTTTAGGACATACATGGTATTTTTGAAAGTTTGTTAAACAATATGGTTGATCCTATACTTGATGGAGGTTGTTTGAAGAAGGAAACACCATTGATATGCATAAATGAATGCCAAAGCTTTTGGAATGGTATATTAATTAGGGAGAGTGCACCAATCTTAAGATTTCTAATTGGAACAAGTCATTCCATGCATGTGTAGATGCCTGTATGAATGCTAATAATTTCCTCACACATGCTGACGATGACAAAATTTGGCATATGATATATTTTGCAAGAAAAAGTTGTCATTGACATACCACCATAAATGTTTCATATGGAAACCTTAGTATGGCAGTATATAGAAGGCTGGCACAAATTTTGACATTACTTAATATCTAACAAGTTCATTTTAAAATGTAAAATTACACTTAGAGTTTGATATATATAGTAACAAGTCGATAAACTATGGAAGCATAAGTCTATGGTTGATGTTGTTCAAGAATATGATTTCTAAAAATTTCAGTCAAATGAGGGAAATCCAATGCCAACGTTCCTAATTATCTGTCAATGAGATGAAATAGGGAACTTGAAGGAGAGGAGGAAGGAGACTTTCCACGCTAATGTTCAAGGTTCCACCTCAGATCAGTTATCTAAGAGGGATGCCGCGTCTGTTATTTCAGGGCGCAAGAAGGCACTAGACAAGATGAGTAGGACAAATAGATGAATTCTAGTTCAAAAGACACTCTAATTAAAAAAAATAGTAGGTAATTTATATAGAGTCCAAATTAACGTTATACAAATAAAATGTGTGCAACTACTGTAAACAAATAATTTGATTAACAAGGCATATTTTGGCATAGTAGAGGGGCATTCCTCTCTTACTACAACCCAAAAACCATGTTCAAGACTATGGTGGCCTAAAAATCTTTAAGGATTATTTCAAAAGGTCCAATAAAATAGATACCCCAATGATCAAAATTTTTCACAAACTTAAACCTATTACTCTAATGCAAAATTTTGATCATTGGAGAATCTATTTTATTGAACCTTTTGTACTATAAAAGAAGAAGAGCTAATTACTATGGGAATTATAAGATCTATTCTAAGTGAGTAGACATTCAGGTTGTTGGATTGATAATTGTGTAAGAAGCTACAAATTCTCATTTGAAAAGATATTATGTCACTATGGATGTCTGGTACATACATCTTTTGATCCAAGGGCCCACTTCTTTGAAAAAACTTATAAATGGTTGATCGGATATTTAAGGTTGTTTATTAGAAGAGTATTCCATACTACCCTAGCGAAAATGTCCTAACAAAGAGTATGAACAAGGTATTTGCATCCATACTCACAAAATATGTGACTTGAAGAGATTAGACTACAATAATTGACATGATGTTATTCTCTCGGAATATAGGACAACATGGAAGAAATGATAAATGTAAAAACATTTGACAAATAAGCAATAATGTCGATAGAAAACTAGGTGTTATCCTTGTAGATAGAAGTAACATAGAGGATATAGACAACAAAATATTTTTAAAAATGATTGGAAGAATTGGAGAGACTAGAGAAGAACATGCTTTGCGAAATATTTAAATGAGAAATGATCAATATTATGGTGAAAAGTTATGATGCAAACAAGATCAAGAAGTAATATTTTGAAGATGGCATGTTGAATGACACTGAACCCATTCAACTCTAATGTTTTCTGACATTCTTCCCCATAGACTTATACTGAAACAAATATCTATTTTTTGTTCTCCGAGAAGACCCGCAAACCCTTTTTGAAGCGTCGTTATTATAGAAAACTTGTCGCAACATCCATCAAATGAAACATATTTATAGATTTTGTAACGTCGCAATTCCGACGTAAAAAAGTCCTAAGTGACCATTGGTATTTTGACTTGGTGAACATACTAAGGTGACTGTTGGAGGGGAAAACCTAGTTTCCAAAACATCACAATTGCGACATATATCTTCACAAACATGGCAAGAGAGACGTTCCAGTGGAAAACGTGGCAAGAGAGACGTTCCAGTGGAAAATGTGGCAAGAGAGACATTCTAGTGGAAAACGCGGCAATTGCGACATATATCTTCACAAACGTGGCAAGAGAGATGTTCCAGTGGAAAATGTGGAAAGAGAGACTATCCGGTGGAAAACGTGGCAAGAGTGACGTTAACGTGGCAAGAGAGACTTTAACGTGGAAAGAGAGACGTCAATGTGGCAAGACCGACGTTATTGGGCAACATGATTTTTTTTTTTTAAATTTCCTCTATTTTGCGACAATATGGACAATTTTGTCCATAACGCCGCAAATAAAACGTCGGAATTTTTACAATATGTACTAGTGCGGTCATCGCCTTAGCATTAAAAGACCTATGGATCTCAATGCCCTGCTTTTCTGTGCGATGATGATGAGCGAAGGATGAACCGATTAGCCGGCTACCCTTGATGTTTGTCCCTGACTAATTGTTGATTCTGCCATTTGGCAATGACCTCTACGTGTGGATTATCTGGTGTCCTGGTTGGTTTTTTCTATGCCTTGACTGATAGAATACTTGCAATCATTCCATGACCTTTCCTATTGGATCCTTGCATTCTCTCACTGTTGTCTGCGTTGTATTGGGGTTATAGCGATGAAAAAAAAGAAAAACGAATTGATTTCAGGTCTGCATTTTTATAATGATATCCTGGAAATGGAAAAACATTTTTATTTGTTACTCTTGTCTGCATTGTATTGGTATCCTGGTAATGGGAAAAACGATTTGATTTCCTGTCTGCATTTTATATGTGTGTCTGGGAAATAAAAAACGTTTTTGTATTCCTGTCTGCATTGTATTGGTATCCTGGTAATGAGAAAAATGATTTGATTTCCTGTCTGCATTTTATATTTGTGTCCGAGAAATGAAAAACGTTTTTGTATTCCTGTCTGCGTGGTATTGGTATCCTGGCAATGGAAAATGAATTCATTTCCATGTCTGTGTTTTGCCATCATTTTTCCCTTTAAATGATGATGGCAACATGGAGTTTCTTTTGGTGCATTTTGGGCACATCATTCTGCATATTTTAAATACGGATAGCCATGAATGTCCTTCTAGTGTGTCCCTGTACATGTTTTTCCCTTTTAAAATTGAGACTGTGATTTCTGTTTAAATGCTCACGATTTTTCCATCCAAAACGTGACTGAGTTGTTGTTTAAATGGCCACAATTTTTACCTTTAAAATGTGAAAAGATTGTTGTTAAATTACCCACGCTTTTGTTGTTAAATATTGACATAGATTGTTGTTTAAATGCCCACGATTCTTCCCTTTAAAATGTGAAGAGATTGTTGTTAAATTACCCACATTTTTTCTTTTAAAGATTGACATAGATTGTTGTTTAAATGGCCACGATTTTTGCCTTTAAATTGTGAAGATATTATTGTTGAATTACACACGTTTTTTCTTTTAAAGATTGACATAGATTGTTGTTTAAATGCCCACGAAGTTTCCTTCAAAACTGATGATTGTTTTTCTTTGAATGACCATGGTTGGAATTTAAAAATGGACTGTGTAGATCAACGTTTTCAACTTGTTTTGGAGTGTTTCTATCACTAAGTTTACCCCATGATTTACAATTGAATTCACACAATATTCATCACCGAATCCAAGAGATTTATCATTGATTACAACTCGTTTTTATCCCTGAGTTTAGAGTATTTTTAGCACTGAGTTTCAAGTGGTTTCTATCACTGAATTTGATGTGTTTTTATCACTGAGTTTACACCATGTTTTACCACTGAATTTACGGTGTATTATTCATTGAATCCAAGCGATTCCATCACTGATTACATCGTGTTTTTATCTCTGAGTTTTTACTATGTATACCACTGAGTTTGTTGTTAAATGACCATGACTTGCCTAAATCATTGACTGAGTTATTGTTGACTGACCACGAGTTGGTCCTTCTGCATTTTGTTTTGTCCCTTTTATCCTCCTTCACATTGAATGCATACCCAACGTTCTCATTGCCAAGCATTAATTACCACAGCAATGTTACTGGCCATGTTGATTACCATGTTAATTACAATAATAAATGTTATTTTGTTGCCTTATTAATTGCTAGAATAATTCCTGCAACAATGTTAATGGTTAGTAGTCTCCTTTTTCTGTTAAAGGCCATGTTAATTGCAATATGAAATGCTATATTTTTTGCCTTATTAATTGCCAGAACAATTGCTATAACAATGTTAATGGTCAATAGATTCCTTCTATTGATTAAATGCCACAACGAGTTAAATAGTTAACAGTTATATAAATCACATGGTTATTGCGCTATGATTGGTTATGTTAACAGTCATGCAAATTGCCTTGTTAATGTTATATTAATTGTATGTTAACTAGAATAGTAAATGCCTTGTTAGTGCTATATTACCTTTATGAAAACAGTCATGTAAACTATCTTGTTAATGCTATATTAATTGTCATGTAACTGCTATGATAATCACCTTGTTAAATTGCTACAACAATGTTAAAAGTTAGCATTTTCCTTCTCTATGATAGTAGACCACTAGCATTGTTAGTTCGATCAATATAGCTAGACTACATGTTGAGATTTAATTTCTTATAAGCGTTATAATGGTAGCATTCTACATTAAGATTGTTACTCTTGTTATTTAAGTTAATGGCTAGTGGGATGGAGGTTTTGGATTATTATAGAATTTCCCTTTTAGGTTGTAATAATGATTAAATTTAGAATCGGGAGTAAGGACTAGATTGCCAATTTTAGACTTGCTAAATCTCGATGGATATTCAACATCAAGCAATCGGTAACTATTGACTAGTTTAGACTTGATGATTGGTTGGGTGTTGACGAATTCGTTTTTAGCTTGCACTTCCCATTGAGGGTGTTGTTATTCATTATAATTAATGTTTGTACTTGGTTTTGTAAACCTTTAATATGCTTGGTTGCTTATTGTAAGGGTTCTAGTTACTTGTGTAATTAATTTTGGGTTCGTGGGGTTGTTCGTGGGGTTGTTAGGATGATTGTCCTTAGCTTAGTAGGCTTGGTATACTTCTGTCGGGCGGGATGTAGACACCTTCTTGTTCCTCAGAACAATCGTCAGCCTTGAGACCTTAAATGGTCAAAATCAATGGGAACCTGGGCTTGAGCGTTGCTTATGTCTCCTGGAGGTCCTAACCATTGTAGGGTAGGATGGGCAAGTAGTCATTCTTATTCTTGTCGGTTGAATGTCGTACATTGCTTCCAGGTGCTTGATGTGATTTTATGTTAGGTCGTTATGTTGTTGTTGTGTGAGTTGCATGCATTGTGTTCATCATCATGTTGTGATGTTGAGTATAATGTCATTATTACCTTCCTACACACACAAAAATAAAATAAAATTAAGGGTTCTTTTACCGGTTGTACATCGTAGAAGTCGTACCAAAAGAGGGGATCTCACATGTGGTATCAGAGAAGGTTCAACCTGTGAACTGGGATCACTACAAATTTCACTGATATGATTTGATTATAAGGTTACTAATTGAGTTGACTTGTATTTTTGCAGGTAATCATGGTTAGAGGACGCCGCAGAGGCAGACGATGGGGTGCTAGGGGAGGAGGTGTGACGCCTCTAGTAGCATCCACGCCAGAGGGATCTAACCCCTAGGGATACGAGAAGGTTGTCGGATAGGAGCAGATAGTAGTTGGTGAAGTGGTCGGAATGATGAGAGATTTTCAGCACATTTCTGAGGCACTGATCAACCGTTTGGACAGAGATAAGGCTAGGACGTCGGCACTCCCTGAGGTTCCACCGTGCACTCGGGCCGGTACTGGTAGCGTTCACTCATGTGAACTCGAGAAGGTCAAATTTATTGAGTTCTTTTGTGCCCCAGATGACGCAGCCGCTGAGTCATGGTTGGAGAATATGGCGATGTGCTTTGCACTTCCCGATTATACCTCCAACATGAAGGTCTGCATGGCGGTATTTCAACTGAAGGGGAGTGCTCTTCTATGGTGTAAAATGCTCTTACCACAGCTGAACATGGCCATCGAATACGTTTCATGGGAAATGTTCGAGGAACGGTTCTGAGAGAGGTACCTTTCAGAGGAATTCATTGAGCGTCAGCTCAATGAGTTCAATGCCTTATGACAGAGCGGTCATATGGTGCCCGAGTACGAGGCCCATTTTATGGAGTTGCTTTGGTATGCTCTGCACCTTAACACTGAGAAACTTAAGGTCAATAGGTTCGTGTTCGGCCTTAATGAGAACATACGTGCAAAGGTCAGGATTTTGATGCCTCAAACCTTGCATGATGTCCAGAAGGCCCTCATAGCAGAG
Organism: Picea sitchensis; assembly: GCA_010110895.2. Taxonomy (NCBI): domain Eukaryota; kingdom Viridiplantae; phylum Streptophyta; class Pinopsida; order Pinales; family Pinaceae; genus Picea; species Picea sitchensis. The sequence continues at coordinate 33,703 of SNQJ01S0036415.1, forward strand.
GAGGAGCTTATCAGTGGGGGTCAAACCAGGACTCCAGCGAGACTAGTAGGGCAGGTGTCACTTGGAGCACAACAACATGAGACACCAACCAAACATACGCCAAGATATCGTGGCTTCTAGAGGGGATCCAGTTTCACTACACCTCGATGACCGACGCCTTAACAACGGACACCTTATCGGGGACCACAACATCAACAATAGCATCGACTGCAACAACAACAGTTTAGGCCTGTTCGGCAGAACAGACCAGGACTTCAGGCCGGTGGGCTGTCACTTTCTACTTCGAGTACCAAGACTACTGGGCCGAAGAAGAGGTGTTGGACATGTGGGGAGCTACACTACCAGCGTGACTGCCCAGTGGAGAGGACTATAGCATCCTAATCATCCGAACCCACTACTATGGGAGATATGGGCAAGGCCCATCGGATTCATGAAGCGGTGCATAAATTCGAGGAAGAGAATCAGTCGACTGCGCTTGAGACGACAGGTACCATCGTTGACCAGACCCTTAGTATGTTTATAGATCCCGGTGCTATCGAGAGTTTCATTTCTGGTGCAACGCTAAAAAGGATTAAGGTAAAGGCAGTCAAACAAGATGAGTTTAGCTTCATAGAGATGGCTTCAAGAGCCAAACATAAGGTTGGAGGAAAGGTTACGGGTTGTACCCTTAACCTGGGAGAGTTTGTCATGAGGGTCAACTTGTACATCATGAGTCTAGGATATTATGATGTCGTGATTGGTATGGACTGGTTGGAATTGCATGAGGTGATACTCAACTGTAAGACGAAACAGTTGATCTTGGTCGATGACGAGGGACAAAGATGTGTGATTGTAGGATGAAACCAAGGACTTTCCCTGAGGTTCATCTCTTCCTTACAGATACAGAAGAGAATGCGCAAGGTGTGCAAGATTTATGCGATCCTTGTGTTAAACGAGAAGGGATTAGTGGAAGGTTTAGAACACCTTCCAGTGGTGAGAGAGTTTGCGGACGTATTTCTGGAGGAGTTACCTGGGATGCCACCGGAGAGGGAATTGGAATTTACTATAGACCTAAAAATGGGAACATAACCGATAGCTAGAATGCCTTATCGAATGCCAACCCCGGAGTTACAGGAGTTGAGAATGCAACTGAAGGAGTTGTTGGACCTAGGATTGATATGTCCTAGTGTTTCACTGTGGGGTGGACCTATTATTTTCATACGAAAGAATGATGGGTTGTGGAGGCTCTGCATTGACTACCGTCAATTGAACAAGGCCACAATCAAGAATCAATATCCGTCGCCGAGGATTGATGATCTGTTCGATCAAATGAAGGGTGCGACGGTGTTCTCAAAGATCAATTTGCAATCAAGGTATCACTACTTACGGATTAAGGAAGATGGCGTCCCTAATACTTCCTTTAAGATGAGGTTTGGACATTATGAGTTTACTTTTTTACCGTTTGGACTGAAAAATGCCCCAGGGGTATTTATGAGTTTGATGAATGGGGTGTTCCACGAGTACTTGGACAAGTTCGTCTAAGTATTCATTGATGATATTTTGATTTACTCTCAGATGAAGGAGGAGCATGATGAGAACTTGCGCTTGGTACTACAGTGTTTTCGAGAGCACAAATTGTTTGGGAAGATATCCAAATGATCATTTTATCAATCAAAGATCCACTACTTAGGGCACGTCATCTCTGGTGAAGGTATCGCTATGGATCCAGCAAAGGTCAAGGCCATTATGGAATGGATTGCGTCGACGAATGTCTCAGAAGTGGGTAGCTTCATGGGTTTATTTGGATACTATCGACTGTTCGTCGAGGGGTTTTCGAAGATAGCAAATATGATCACGAAATTGCAGAAGAAAAACAAGAAGTTTGTTTGGACCGAGAAATGCGCAGAAGCATTTCGGAGGCTCAAGGAGTTCTTGACAACAACACTGATACTAAAGGTCCTGGACATGGGCGCATACTTATTGGTATGCACTAATGCATCCAAGGAAGGCTTAGGTGGATTCTTGATGCAAGATGGATGAGTGATCGCTTACATTTCGAGGAAACTGAGAAGGCATGAGAAGAACTATGTGACACACGATTTGGAGTTGTTATCCATCGTATATGCCTTGAAGGTTTGGAGACACTACCTTATTGGACAAAAATTTGAACTAAAGACTGACCACTGTGGACTACAATAGATATTTATGCAAATTGACCTAAATGTGCGAGAATGATGTTGGTCGGAATTTCTTAGTGAGTACGACTTCGAGATTACTTACATAAAATGAACAGTGAACCGAGTGGCATATGTATTGAGTCGGAGACCGTGCATATTTTCAGTGTTGCGTCTTTAGATGAATCTACGTAAAAAGATTCTAACTTTACAGCATGACGATGACTGGTACAAAGAGGTCGAGGGTTTTATCGGACAAAATACAATGATGGTACCATGATTTGAAGGATTTTCTTTTGATAGCGATGGTTTATTGAGGTTTAAAAATCAGATCTGCGTACCGCTGAATGATGAGTTGAGGACATTGATCCTAAGCGAGGTTCATAGAGCACTTTACATGGCTCACTCGAGAGTCATGAAGATGAGGGAAGACCTTAAACCCTTATTCTTATGGAAGGGAATGAAGGCAGACATAGTCAACTATGTGACCAGATGTCTAGAATGTCAGTAGGTAAAGGCTGAACATAGACACCTAGCAGGATTACTACAACCACACGCTATTCCGAAATCGAAATGGGAGGTTATTTCGATGGATTTTATTGTTGGATTTCCACTGACGAAAAGGAGACATAACTCGATTTCCGTAGTAGTAGACACTACGACGAAGAGTGCTCACTTTATTCCTATGCATACAACATATCAGGCACCTGACATAGCTAGAGTTTTCATCAGTGAGATTGTGAGGCTGCATGGCGTGCCTAAAAGGATTATATTTGATTGAGGATTGTTGTTTACTGGACGATTTCGGATGAGTTTCCAAGAGGCCTTGGGAACCCAACTTATTTTTAGTACTGCGTATCACCTAGAGACTGACCGACAGACCAAACGAACAAACCAGACCTTGGAGGACATGTTGCACATGTACGTGATGGACCAACAAAAGCGTTGGGAGGAATTATTTCCACTAGTGGAGTTCGCTTACAACAACAGTTACCAGAGCACCATTAAGATGGCACCTTTTGAGTTTCTTTACGGGCGACCATGTCAGACACCTTTGAGTTGGGATCAGCTTGAGGATAGGGTCCTGGTGGGACCAGAAGTGATCCAAGAAATGGAAGAGCAAATGCAAAGAATAAGACAAAGGATTAAAGAAGCGTAGGATCGACAGAAGATTAATGCCGATGCGCATCGTGTCGACCGTAGTTACGAGGTCGGCGATCGAGTATTTTTGTGGGTTAAATCGCATAAAAGTTCAATCAAGTTTGGGAAGGGGGATAAACTCTCTTCTAGGTTCATGGGACCTTTTGAGATTGTGGAGAGAAAGGGGATCGTGGCCTATCGACTAGCCTTCCCTGATTCTTTGAAGAGTATGCACGATGTTTTTCATGTATCTGTTTTGAGACATTATATTAGTGATCCTACACATGTTATTGACATAAGTTCCTTGTTGGTATCGGATGAGGGGGCGCTAACATCTGAGCTGATCCACATCTTGGATCATCACGTTCGACAACTACAATGTTGAACGATAGAGCAGGTCAAGGTCTAGTGGGACAATTATAGTCTGCACTCGACGACTTGGGAGGACGCATATGATACGCGCTAGCAGTTTCCATTTTTGTTTGATAGATAGACATGTGATACCCTTTATTTCAGCATGTACACTGTGAAACTTCGGCATGAATTTTATACCAAGAGGGGGTGTATGTAACATCCCACTTTGGCGCACTGAGCAAACTTATTCTTTGAGGACACTTTCTCACAAGTGATCCAGATTATTATGCTATTACAACTTTTGATTTTGATTATGAAGCGTTATGGGTTGATGGCATGTTGTTTTACTGCATTGACATAGACAGGTGCTATTGACTCGGTTTTACTAAGTGTACAGGATTTTGGACCTCGAGGATGTAGAGGCATCGATGGAACCCCTTGGACTCTGGATCGAGTCAGGGAGTGTACCATTGGGGTTTGATTGTATTACTGTGATATTAGTGCATCTGAATAGATGATATGATATGGATATATTCTGGCACGATTTGTTGATGATGCAGGATGATGATAGCTTGCCGACCAGAATCACATGTGGAGTAAAGCAGTCACACATGACTACCAGAGATGTTGAGGAAGAGGTGTGGATAGCAGCCCTGCCATAGCCTACTAGCACTCTCACCGTGGCTCGAATTGTAGGTTAACATTTACCTAGTTCGAGAGGACCCACTGTCACACACCCACTACGACAACTAAAATTTTTCGCCTCTTTTCTTCGAGGGACAAAATCCCCGAATTCCTACAGGGGCCTAGCATAGGCTAGCTCTTCCCTTATCCACCTCCATTTGATCGTTGGTTATGACCACTGACCAAGCCAAGAGGCTCCTTTCACATTTCACAACTCAGCGATGCAAGAGAGTAGAGTCTTTCGACTCTTCAAACCCCGAAACCTGAAATCTTACCTTCGATGAGATCGACAGTTGCGAATCTCCCCCTGATCCGACAGTCCTAGCTGTATCAGGATTTCGGTAACTGGGAGTTCGAAATGCAAGAGAGTCAAGTATTTTGACTCTTCAAACCCCGAAACCTGAAATCTTACCCTCGATGAGATCGATGGCTGCGAATCTCCCCCTGATGCGATGGTCTTGGCTGTATTAGAATTTTGGTAACTGGGAGTTTGAAATGCAAGAGAGTCAAGTCTTTCAACTCTTCAAACCCCAAAACCCGATACACGAGTTCTTGTAGGAGATCCAATGATCCTTGATGATTTGGATCCAACGGTCCAGATCTTTTCGGAGTTTCGTGAACTAGAAGTTCACGATGCAATGACTCCAAATCTCTTGTCACTCCAATCCCTGAATTTTGATATGGGAATTCATGTAGGAGATCAATGACCCTCGTTGATCTAGATCTGATGGTCACTATCCCTCTTCAGCTTAAGGGCATTGAAAGACACTCAATCTTAAACCCTTTTTTGTTCTACAAGATTCAATGGCTCACAGAGTTTTAGAGATTTCCCTGAACTCTGGCATCTCACCACGCGTCTCCTTCGATGGACGGTCTAGATCCTTTCGGGAATCCTCCTTTATACCACATGACCCTATCCTGTGACCTAGGGCTCATTCACAAAGCGCGTTGGGGTTTCGTGTACCGGGATTTCACGACCTGTGAAGACGAGGGGTCTTCCCCTTTGGTTTCTCGGGTGCCAAAATGCCGAAGCCTATTCACGCTAAACTGATCGAGGTTTTGTATACCGTGATTTCATGACCTGTGAAGATGAGGGTTCTTGTCCTTTGGTTTCCTGGGTGCCAAAATGTTGAAACCTATTCGCTAAATTGGTTCAGGGTTTCGTATACCGGGATTTCATGACTTACGAAGACAAGGGGTCTTGCCCTTTGGTTTCCCAGGTGCCGAAACGTCGACTGGTATCCATGTGTCCCTCCGATGGATGGCTTTATTTACTCTTTGAAGAGTTCAAGATTTCGTGACTCGCATGTTGTAAGGTCCTTTCCTTCAAACCCCCGACTCCCGAAACACCAAAATCCTCCTTTGGGCACGAAGCGTTAAGGGTATCGCTACTTTTGTAGATATGTTGGTTGTCCATCCTCATCTCTGTGTTCCTCCAGTATTGACCATCTTTCCTCTGAAGCCTTCGCTACTTCCATTCCTTGAATAATCTCGGTCTCCAAAGGTTTCAAACCTTTGACCCTTTCCTCTACAATCAACCTTGGTTTAAGGAACACTCTGGAAGCATTATCCATCCTGAGCTTCGTCAGCTATGAAGGACTTAAGAGTTTTGGGTTCGGTTTTCCTCGCCAAGAGCTTATGCATATCTGCACTACCTCTCTTGAGCTTAATAGGATTTGTCCTCCAAGGGACTAAAAATTATTAGGAAGGTTTATATGAAAACATGAAACTGTGTCCACGGTCAACGAATGAACAGTTCGTGACTCAGGCTTATGCCTCCACAAGACACCAACATTTACGAGTATAAAATCATCTCCTAACTATATAATTTCTTACTCGCCTAGTTATACAGTCAAGCATAAATAAGGGGGATATAGTATATCCATTAATAATTATGCATGATTCCTACAACATGCATAGTATAGCCAATTCATACACAGTTACAAATAATTTACACAGGGTAGGAAATCACTTATCTATTACAGGTTGTCGCCAACCAACTGACTGTGGGTGTTCGTCCTTCCACCTGACCATAGGCGTAGAGGCATTCATTCTTAGCACTCTAGCCACCCCCGTGCCAAGCCATGATATCACCAGGGAATTCTCATGCTTCTAAAGGGTTATTCCTTTGTTTTTGCTTCTGGTTGAGTCATGTTCTCTGTAACAAAGAGATTTCTCTCTCGGCTATGGCCTTGGCGAGGTTTCTCAAGTGCTCCTTGGCATCAGGCTCACGGTCTTCAAATCATGACTCGCTGGAGAGATCTGCGCATCTCCCTTGCGATCTTACGCTCCTCTTCTCTCTTCTTCCCTCTCCCATGTGTATCCCTTTTAGCTTGGAAGGTTTTCCAACCTATTCTGTTCCTTCTGTCAGAAGGAAGCTCAGGTCTGCAGGTCCCTGCGGTACTTCGGGCTGACAGCCTATGTTTCCATTCATGGGGGTGGTTGGTGATTCAACCACCGGTCCTTTCTTCATTGACTGATTTTCTTTCCTTGGGATTCAAATGAGGTTTGTCATCCTTATCAAGGGAGATTTGGGGTTATTTGATATATCAACCCTCTTGTATAGTTTTCACATTCTTCCTCTAGTTATATCATGGCCAGTACTTTTAAGGCTTCACCCCCACAGTCAGTTATTGGAAACTCAAACATTAACACATTTACATTGTTCGCATGCATTAGCATGGTAATTCCTATTTTATGATTAACTACAAATTGGGGGAAACAGGGTGTTACAATTCCCTCCCCCTTAAAGGAACACCGTCCTCGGTGTTCTTTCTCAAAAACACCTGTCATGCCTTTCTCATTCAACCACTTCAGAAGTCTTGACCTTCATCCTCGGTTGGGTCCTTTTTTAGGATCTTAGTCTTCGTCTTCTGCCTTCAATAATTCTTGGACAACCAGCACATTAATCACAATTTTGTGTGAAAACATCGTACTGTTGTTCAAAATTTAAAAGGAAAATTTCATAATCTTGGCACAATACTTATCTGTGTAGTTTGTGGATCTGTATCCACATGGTCGTTTTGTTATCCATGCTCATCACTTTCCTTGACGTACCCATTGGGTGCATGATTCCAATTCAATACTTCACAAGAGCTATCATGATTTCATCTTCCTTTCCAAGATTTTTCTGCACCGAAATCTACCCACTACATGCATGATCCCAATAGTTTACAAGAATTACTAAGGTCTCCTCTTTCCTACGGTCACTCACCCTCCAGGCCCAGGCTTAGGCATCCCCTTCACTATTTTAGAGTCCCTTGGGTGATCCATCTTTCCCTGTCGATGTTTTCTCGCACAGGAAAATTTTAGAGATTCTATCGAGTCTTGCAGTCGAGGCATCCCTCAGACTTGCTTTGCCAAGGCATCCCTCCAGCTTGTGTTACCTCAACATAATTTATTTCAGGCGATCATGACTCATCACGGGGTTTTCACGGCTCAATAGTAGCCATGCTCATCATCTTCAACTTTGACAGTCTTCATCTATTCCTTCCTGGCCATGTCTTTTCTTCTCACCTGTATCACAGGTATACAAAATTCATGAGAGATCGTTATAAATTTTAACTTTCAGAATGTTATTGCAAATCTGTCACCCACAGATTTTCCAATCTCACGATTTGTTTTCATATTTGTTCCGCACATGAACCAGATTCATAATTATGGGACTTTCCTTCCTATAATGGTTTGGCTGAGCAGGCAAGTGGCCTTCCTTATGAGCTTACAATGATGCCATATCCAAGACCCCTTTCCTCCTTGCAATTTCATTCTTTACACAGCCAAACAATTGTTAGTTTTTCATGTACATTACCTTTTTTTGAAAATCATGTATACTAACAGTCTAAGTCATTTCATCTATTCAAGGATTCAAGGCGAAATGATACATCACCCCTTACCTATGCATCATTCCTGCCTACCAAATTTTCAAAATGTGGTTCAGATATCAATTGATTTTAATGAATGCTCCAACATTCGTGGCCACATTCATACCCAGTGTACCCTTGCATTGATTTCAAGTTTGTCACACTTTATGACAGGTTCTTGGCCATGGTGTGTTGGAACTTAACCAACCTCTCTACCACATGGCCTATTAGTTTTCATTCATCCTTACAACAGGACCATGTTTCCTTCTATAGGTAGATCACGACCCCAAATCAGTATACTAGAAATCAAGGTTTCATATGAATGCTTTTAAGCACTCCTTGATTGGTCAATGCATTCATGACATATCGGTTCATGAATTCTCCCAATGGTTACAAACAATGTTTACTACCAGAGGTTCATACCTCCATTTTTCAGGTTCTCCTTCCCGAATCATATCTTACTTGGGTATCCAAGGCATACAACTTCCTTTCAAAGTTCATGCATAACACTAAGACAATAAAATATTTCAGAAGGGGTTCTTACCAAATCCCTTCATACCTTGTGCCACACAGGCACGAATATCATTATACCGGTTCTTGGCTGCTAGCACCCTCTTTCTTATTTTTACCTCATCATTAGTGCTTTATGGGAACTTTTACATCCATGTCAACAATCTTTCACTCGCAACCTTCCCATGGTCACCCTCTACTTAAGTTTGTTCATTATTGGCAACTGTCTTTCTCAGCAGTTCCAATATTATTTCTTTCTACACATGACATACACCATAGGCACATTAGTCATCATGTAAATTAAAATGCAAGTACCATAGCATTTAAATTAATAAAATATTTTTAGACATGTCCCAGCATATCTGTATGTACTTCATCACACTATCTTAATGTTTTCTTGAGTGTAACACAACAGTTCTCAATCGTTTTCACAATATTACAACCATTATCACTATGGTGTCAAAACATTTTTGTTCATCAATGTACTAGCTTTGTCATCCCATAGAAACATAATGCACAACAAGGAAAGAATTGAGGGCTCTCCCCTTCTTCAAATTATTTCTACATTGCCTAGGGATTTTCAGCCCAGTCGAGTTATCTCTAAGGTCTCACTGCCTTTTCTTAATCATATCTTCAACCAATCCTTATCAGTTAAACGTACTCATTTATTCATTTAATCATACTCAGGGGGTTTACTTGCCTCTTACCAACTATACTGGTTTCCACAACTGCTCTTTTTCTGAGAAGCCCTGGGTTAGGCTCATCATAACTCTTAGAATAATTCAGCATGCTTTAGTAGCAACTCTTTGATCATAATGAATCATGAACATGTTCATCCTACACACTTCCATTCGGTTATCAGAATGGTCAATATTCAGTTGTTAGTCTTCTATTACTTACATGATTCTTTCAAAATGTAATCCAAGATTCTTATATATGGACAAGCCTTGTAGCCCATTGTCCAACCTTCAACAATTATTAGGTTTGTGACTCTGTTCTTCTGAAAAATCCCTTACACAATTCCTCCACCGACAACTCCTTCAGAATGCAACTTCCTTGTTGCATATCCATCACTATTTGTGATGGCCTCAACCTTGAGTTAGCTTTAGATTTTTACTAGATATTCTCCTTAAGGAATATAAACATGCATCTTTGTTAACTTACATCTATGATGTACTTAACCCTTTTCATAATCTTAAGCCTACATGTAGCTTTCATAGTTATATGCTGTAGACGCCCCCCCCCTTTCTCTCCAAGGGTTGCATGACCTCTCAGTTTTAGGATCTTCTTAATACTGAACTGAAACAGTCTTTGATTCCCTGCTGGAACCAATAAGAAACAATCCACGGGTCTTCACAAATTTCATCCCGTGTGTACAAGTGCTTAAACGCAAGTCTCTTCCACGTGACCACACCTTGTGACAATACACTAACCCAAAAGGTGCATTGCGATTTTGCGTATGGGCGATACGAGTCAATCGACTCTCCATCCTTCAAACTCTCGATACCCAAAATGATGAAATTTCAGATCATATCAACGGACACTAACAGGTCTCCAACCAACAGTTGCGATTATGTCACGATTTTGCATTTCGCAACTTCGGGACTTCTGTTATGAAGAACCTTGAATCCTTCGATCCCCGAAATTGCAAAATTTCAGAGTTCTCGATCTGATGGTCCTAATTCTTCCACGATCTGACGACTCTAATCTCATTGAGGTTTCATGTATCAGGATTTCGTGATTTCGCATGTCGCGAAGTCGAAATACCTTTCACCTATGTTCTCACGATCCCCGAAATTGAAAAATTCTCTCTGGACGATCATTGGTCCAGATTGCTCCTGGATCAACGACTATGATTCTTTTCGCGAATTTCTTGTTGCTCCTTCCAAGCCCTTTCATCTAATTATATTGGTACTTCCTGAGTAAATGGAATACATTCCCCTCATTCTATTATTTGGAACAAAACTTTCATGACTCCCCAGAATGGAGTTAGCTATGCCTCCATAATATTCATTTAATATGGACAAGAGCAATACTTGATTCACATTTCACTCATTAGGGAAATCATATTGGGCCTCTAGTATACTTATACTCTTACATCATACATGTGCATTACTTGAACGTTTAATATCATTCATACCTTACCAATATTAATATCAGGCTTCCTATTATGAAGCTTCACAATGCATTATACTCATGCACTCAAGTACAATTGAACACAGCTAAGTATTCATCATACTAGTTCACGCCTTCTCCACACACCACCACTAGTGGTGACCACGATCTGAACTAAAAGGTGCTTCGCATTTCATGATTTTAGGATTCCTATTGCAAGGGAATCTGGTTCCTCGATCCCCAAAATTCAAAAACCTGAAAGACCGAGGCTAAGGTTTTCTTGACTCTTTTATTCACATGACTCTTCACTTAGAACCTAGGGTCAACTCCTAGACACACGTTGGGATCCCGTGTTTCGGCGAATCCGGGAACAACGCTCCACCATTTTCCAAACTTTTGATCCATGCAGGTCTGGTAACCTGGATCCCACAGTCCAAATCTCTCTGCCCATCAACGGTCCTGATCAAATCCCAACTTTCCACCTTTCGGGATTTTGGCGGAGTCTTTCACCTCCTAACTCCTGATTTCAAATCCCCAAAATGTGTATGCATCAAATCAATGATCCACTGCCTCTCTCGATCCAATGGTTCAGGTTGGATATCAAGCTTTCATGACATGCGAGTTCTCAAAACTCTACCCGTTGACTTCTAAACCTTCGACTCTCGAAGATCTGATTACACCGGATCTACGGTTCAAGTCATCCACTAACCAACGACCAAGATTGAATCGGTGATTTACCTTGCACGACTTTGGGAAAGTCTTCGCTTCTATTTTCCCAATAGCCGAAACCTTGAAGCTTTATATCAACAACTCTCATTGATTCCAATCTAACGGATACTATTCCTCCTGAGCTTGTGAGTGATGAGAGGTTATCAACCTTATCTTCTCCACTGATCTATTAGATCTAACGGTTCATGGAATTTCGGTATTCCTCCCTCCGATAACTCTACCATCCTTCAAATTTTCAATGACTTCCAGCCACGAACTTGGCATCAACTCTTCTGGAATTCAACCCTCGGAGTTTTAAAACTTTAACACAAGCTTGATTCTATATGCATATTCGACATACAAAATTTCCCCTCTATCTCTTCTGATCTTTTAAGTTACTTATAGGATTAATCTCATAGGCATAAATCATACAGATGTTACCCTTTCTTTATGGGAACAACCAACAAGGGTCACTCTTGGGAATTAGAAACAGTCCCAAAGGACTCCTCTTAATCTTGCTTAAACAAATTATCCTTGTTGTCGATTCTAACCATTATAGGTCAGGTAATCTGACCCTACATATTTTCATCAGTCTTCTCAATCGTGAGGAGTTATATGCTCAGGGTTTAGTCTTTTAATAATGCAGTAATTATAACTTTCCAAGGATCTTACCAGTCCTTACCAGATTTCCTAAATCATGAAGGATTTCTTCATGAGGATCTTAATTCTTACCTAACCAACCATCTTAGTTGCAAGAGACTCTACCTTATTTAGTAGGTAGCCATTGTCACACTATAACAAAACAAACCGGTTCATGTCCCTTTTCTGGCTCATGCAGCTTCATAGCACAATTTATTCCACCTCTATTATTCACACTCAGGTCTTATTAGTACTATTGATCCGTGCATCCCTACTCCTATAAGACTAGTTATCATTTTGACAAAGGAACAATATAATTCCTTTGCTAGAATTCCGTAGAAATTCCCAAATTACAGTTTCATTCTGTAGTCCTTCTCCTTAAAGAGAAAATGAAGATAACAATATCTCCTTATGCGGATCGTACATGAGCCCAAGAAAACCAAGTGTTGTAACCATGCTTTGATACCAATTTGTCACACACCCACTACGACAACTAAATTTTTTCGCCTCTTTTCTTCGAGGGATAGAATCCCTGAATTCCTATGGGGGCCTAGTGCAACCTAGATCTTCCCTTATCCACCTCCATGTGATCATTGGTTATGACCACGGGCCAAGCCAAGAGGCACCTTTCACATTACGCAACTCAACGATGCAAGAGAGTCGAGTCTTTCGACTCTTCAAACCCTAAAACCTGAAATCTTACCTTCGATGAGATCGACGGCTATGAATCTCCCCCTGATCTGACGGTCTTGGCCATATTGGGATTTCAGTAACCGGGAATTTGAAATGCAAGAGAGTCAATTCTTTCAACTCTTCCAACCCCGAAACTCGAAATCTTACCTTCGATGAGATCGATGGCCGTGAATCTCCCCTTGATCCGACGGTCCTGGCCGTATCGGGATTTCGGTAACTAGGAGTTCGAAATATAAGAGATTCAATTCTTTCAACTATTCAAACCCCGAAACCCGATACGCGATTTCTTGTACGAGATCCAACAATCCTCGATAATTTGTATCCAACAGTCTAGATCTTTTCAGAGTTTCATGAACCAGGATTTCACGATGCAGTGACTCCAAATCTCTTGTCACTCCAATCCTTGAATTTCGATATGGAAATTCGTGTTGGAGATCAACGACCCTCATTGATCTGGATCTGATGGTCACTATCCCTCTTGAGCTTAAGGGAATTGAAAGACACTCAGTCTTAAACCCTTTGTTGTTCTACGAGATCCAATGGCTCACAAGGTTTCAGAGCTTTCCCCAAACTCTGACTGCTCACCATGCGTCTCCTCCGATGGACGGTCCAAATCCTTTCGGGACTCCTCCTATATACCACATGACCTTGTCTTGTGACCTAGGGATCATCCACAAAGCGTGTTGAGGTTTCATGTACCGGGATTTCGTGACCTTTGAAGACGAGGGGTCTTCCCCTTTGGTTTCTCGGGTGGCGAAACGTCGAAGCCTATCCATGCTAAACTGATCGAGGTTTCATATACCGGGTTTTCACAACCTACGAAGATGAGGGTTCTTTCCCTTTCATTTCCCAGGTGTTGAAACTCCGAAACCTATTCGCTAAACTGGTTCGGGGTTTCGACTACCAGGATATCGCAACTTGCAAAGACAAGGGGTCTTGCCCTTTGGTTTCCTGGGTGCCGAAACGCCGACTGGAAGCCACGTGTCCCTCTGATGGATGACTTGATTTCCTCTTCGAAGAGTTCCAGATTTCATGACTCGCACATTGTAAGGTCCTTTCCTTCGAACCACCATATTCTGAAACGTTGTTAAGGTTATCGATACTTCTGTAGATTTGACGGTTGTCCATCCTCGTCTTTGTATTCCTCCAGTATTGACCGTCTTTCCTATGGATCCTTCACTTCTTCCATTCCTTGAATAATCTCAGTCTCCAAAGGTTTCAAACTTTTGACCCTTTCCTCTGCAATCAACCTTGGTTTAAGTAACACTCTACAAGCGTTATCCCTCCTAAGCTTCGTCAGCTATGAAGGACTTAAGAGTTATGGGTTTGGTTTTCCTCACTGAGAGCCTATGCATATTTGAACTACCTCTCCTGAGCTTAATAGGCTTCTTCCTCCAAGGGACTCAAAATGATTAGGAAGGTTTATATGCATACATGAAACTGTGTCCACGGTCGACGAACGCACAATTCGTGACTTGGGCTTATGCCTCCACAGGACACCAACATTTACAACTATAAAATCATCTCCTAACTATATAATTTCTTACTGGCTTAGTTATACAATCAAGCAAAAATAAGGGGGATACAGTATATCCATTAAGAAATATGCACGATTCCGACAACATACACAATATAGCCAATTCATACACAGTTACAGATAATTTACACAGGGTAGGAAATCACTTATCTATTACAGGTTGTCACCAACCAATTGACTGTGGGTGTTCGTCTTTCCACCCAACCATAGGCATAGAGGCATTTATTCTTAGCACTTTGTCCACCCCGGTACCAACCTAGGATATCACTAGGGAATTATCATGCTTCTCGAGGGTTCTTCCTCCGTTTCTGCTTCTAGTTGGGTCATGTTCTCTGTAACTTAGATCTTTCTCTCTTGGCTATGTCCTTGGTGAGGTTTCTCAGATGCTCCTTGGCATCAAGCTCGTGGCCTTTATATCGTGACTTGCTGGAGAGCTCTACGCATCTCCCTTGCAATCTTACACTCCTCTTCTCTCTTCTGCCCTCTCCCGTGTGTATCCCTCTTACCTTGGAATTTTTGTCGACCTATCTTGTTCCTTCTATCAGAAGGAAGCTCAGGTTTATAGGTCCTTACGGTACTTTGGGCTGACAACCCATGTTTCCATTCATGGGGGTGGTTGGTGATTCAACCATCGGTCCTTTCTTCATTGACTGGTTTTCTTTCCTTGGGATTCGAATGAGGTTTGTCATCCTTATCAAGGGAGATTTGGGGTTATTTGATATATGAACCCTCTTGTATAGTTTTCACATTCTTCCTCTAGTAATATCATGGCCAGTACTTTCAAGGCCTCACTCCCACATTCAGTTATTGGCAACTCAAACATTAATACATTTACATTGTCCTCATGCATTAGCATGGTAATTCCTATTTTATGATTAATTACAAATTGGGGGAAACAGGGTGTTACACACATGATGCCATGACGGAAGACTGCGACAGTCGCTCATGATGATTCTAAGGGGCACAG
>SNQJ01S0036415.1:69713-88604 GCA_010110895.2 Picea sitchensis
TAAAAATGAATTTATTTTCACCTGGATAAAATGAAATTTTGATCTTTTCAAAAATTTAGATTATTTTAATTTTTTGGGATGCTAAGTTACAATGGTTGTCATTTTGAATTCTATGAGTTCAAAATGAGTAGAGGTAGTAACAATATTGTAGTATGACTGTTATTGGGCTTCTCCACTTCCTCGCAAATTTATCTTATCTATATCAATTATTAAATAAATTCTTTATATAGTCATTGAGCATAATTTTGAGAATTAACTCCTCGTCCTATAAATTTTTCTTAATAAATATTAATTATTTAATCAATTCTTAAGCTTGTTATTGAGTATAATTTTGAAATTTAGTTTATGTTCTTTTAGGTTTCACATTTATGCAAATGAAACTACTTCTCAATATAGAAGGAAAGATACATAATTTGAATCTAAGTGTAAAGCATATATATTCTCTTGGTCCACCTTTATTATATTTTCATTCTTTCAATTGAGTCTTTTTGTTTATTTTTTAAATATTAGATATGTGCATTGATAGTTTTGACTTTCTTTTTTAAACAATTTTTAAGTTATTTGAATTTACCAAATTTAAGGGGTCCATATTGAGTTCAATAATATATTTACATATTAATATCATGTAAATGAAAATCAAAGTTAGGCATGCCAATTAATTTTACAATGGGTTTATCCTAAGTATAACGTACAAAATTTATAAGGTACAAACTTGTGAGAAAATAAACTTTGGCTAGTTAAAAATGGTTGTGGGTATGATTAGTGTTTTGATTTTTTTTGTTCGTATTTTCTTGAACACTTTATAGTGATGTAAATTTTCCTCTTAAATATGAAAATGAGGATAGGATCGATATCTAAGTTCATTATCTATATGAAATTTTGATATGTAAAGTGTAATAACTACTACTGATGTACATGAACTTCTTGCTAGATCGAGACTATCTAGGTTTGTGTAAATGGATAGAGCATGGATTTACATGTAATAATGATTGTATATGCTTACACATTTAATAATAATCAATTAATGATTTTTTTTTCCACATAATCTATTGTACTTCCTTATACACTCCTTTTTAAATTTCCACTATAAGGACTTCAAGGGAATGTTGTTTAGAATTGGAATATTAATATTTAGAGTTCAAAAGAACAAATTACAAATTTGGAATATAAATTCTTCATTCCCATCCTTTATGGTTCTTCTAGTTGCACGTGTTATGAATACTTCCACACTACTTTTGGGCTTCCTGTTTGTGTAGAAAAATTTACTCTCGGATTTAAATTTGTGTGAAATTTTATTCCTCTGGTTATCCTAGAGACTTTTGTAAACATGATCTATTGATTTGTGTTACATGTTCACATAAGTAATAGATGTGGTGCATATGTCTTCCATGCGGACACAGGTCATAGATGTAGTACATATTCACACTTGTGATAATAAGGAATTAATGGAACCATTTTTATTAGCATTCTCTTCATTTCTCCAAATTGTACATTTCTATGTATTTATTTCGAATTTGAATATAAATACATCTAAAGAATATTTTATGGGATTTGAATATTAACATTAAATTTTTTAAAAAGAACAAATTACTAATTTGAAATGTAATTACTTTATAGTCATAGTTATTACATTACTTTAATTGTTTAGATAGTTTTTCTAAAGTAATGGATTTCTTTGGGACACCTTTCTTGAGATGTTCATTCCTCATATCTCCTTCATCATTCTGATCATTTATCTCACTTGTAATTGTGAATTCTATGAAGTCTTCAATTCTATATTTGGAATTTTTTTTTATGTAGAACAATTTATCAATTTCACAGCGAAAGACAGTGGTTTGTTAGCCAGCTCTTCTGCGGTCGTCCTCGCGCATGCAAGGCTTATGCCATTCCCGTAGAACCCTTCAGGAAGCGGCGGGTCGGATTTCGTGCGGGCATTCACGGTGAATATGAGCCGAACTTCCTGCTCCGCGGGCAGTTGGACAGCCTTAGTTCTCAAACGCCACAGAAAGGCCGACAGAACTTCAAAGGTTGAGTACGTGCCTTGCCCCACTGCTTGCCTCTTGAGCGACTCGATCACTTTGGGTTCGAGGAAGAAGGAATTGTGGATCAACTCGTTAGCGGGCACCACCTGACCATCTTTGTCTTCTATTTGATCGTATTCGTAATGGGGGAATTTGACAATGGGATTCGTCCGGGGTCGGAGATTTTCTCTTTTCCAAACCGGGAGTACCGAAGGCCTCGTAGCCCCCTTCGTCATTTCCGCCAAAGCGTTCATGAACTGAACGAGGCCAAGTGGGTCGGTGATGGTGTGATTAAAAGTGATGGCGAATATGAGCCCTCCGCATCTGAGGCGCGTTACCTGAAATGTCATGATAAACAGTACGTTTAGAAATCACAAGTTCAATTGGAAGAAATAGCATTCAACACCCGAATACGAATTGAATTCATCAAAGAAAATTGATTCAGAGCATGAACGAATTAACCTGAATAAGAAGGAGACGAGAATTGGTAATATTCTGTGAGCCCGGCACGTCGTGCACCAGATCTTGCCAGCAGGGAAAGTACGGCTGGAAGTCTCCGAATTCCTACAGAGCAACGTCCGCATTGGCTTCCACAAACAGCACGCCTTCTCCCGTGCAGTCCACCACGAGCTTACCGGCGAGCGCGTCTCTGACTCTTCCAGCGAAAGGGTAGTAGAACACTAAAACGTCGGCCAACCCTTGTCTGATAACTCTGGCCGGATCCTCACCCCTCTTCGATGGGTTGAACCGATAGAACTGAACGACAGTAACATGAAATCTCAGGGTCGCTTGATCATCTATATTGAAAAGGTATAGATACTCTTTCGGAGTAGGCAGGGAAGGAGCAACGAGGACGGCCGGCTTTCTAGTGACCTCGAATTGCAGAGATGCCATGAAAGATCAAATTTTCGATATTCAGCCGAAGCCTGAAAAATAGCTGAACTGCGTTAGAGACTTTGAGGCAAGTGAAATAGAAGATAGGTAGGACAGTTTGATAGGTGCTGAGATCGGTGAGCAACTAAGTAGAAACCCCTTGTTTGTGGGACAAGCGCAGCTACCACCTTCTAGATTTGAACCAAGAGGGATCAATTCCCTTGAGGTGAAAAAAAAAAATCCTATTAAGAAAACTGAAATAAATCTTGGGATATGTGTATTTCCTTTCATGTTCAATATGGAGTTTACAAGTGTAAATCCATATTAACTATGAAAACCTTGTTTTTATATGCAGAAACCCTTCTCTGCAACAATGATAAATGGAGTAAGAAGGTGGGGTTTGTAGGCTTGCTTGCATGTGTCCTTCTTAAGGTTGGGGGGTTAATGACCCAGGGTTCGTCTAGAATTGACCAACAAAAACCCCAAGGCCTCGACATATCAATCCTCAGTCAAAGACTGAATAAGATCTCACCTGAGATGCTACGAGAAGAGACCATATGATTTTGTGTTGGTGATGAATGGTTAATCCATTCAGGTTGACATTCATACATTCCATTGCAATATGCTTAAATACTAAGAACATTTAATAGCAACATATACATTCATCCGACACATGATCAACACATCAAAGGACATGAATCGCTACAAGTTTTATTATATTCATTTGACCCATCACATAAATAGGCCAAGAGACTCAACATTTAAAAGAACCAGCGCCATGTGCTCTCATACATTCTCATGGTAGTGAATTACAAGGTGTCATGTGCTTTATCTAAGACTCTACATGTATTACAAAACTAGACTCACAACCATCTATGTCTCTTCTGGTGTTGTCTGTTGAAGTTGTGCACAGAGTGTTCTATTTATGTGATTCCAAATCTTGAAGACATGACTTTATGACCGCGATTTTGATAAAGGAGGGGATTTCTCGAGCCTCGGTTTTCGGTACCTACTCAGATAAGCTGTTGACCGACCTCGAGAGGTCATTGAATGAAATAATGCTCTCAACATATTGAACCTTTATGTTTTCTTGAGCCGCAACCTCCATGTCATATCGCTATTGTAAGACATGGTGAACCCGAACCTCTTGTTGATAGTGCACATGCGTCTAATTCTACATTGCAATTTCTATATGGTTTTGCAGTTGAAGTTGTGCATGAGCCCGACTAAGCGTTTGGTTTCGTTCACCCAATTGTATAAGTATAGTAGTAATACACTCCTGCACCAGTGGAGTAGGAATTGGCGTTAAAGGGATTCTTGTATTGATCATGTCCATCGAGGTGAGCAATGAATGGTAAAATATGAGGGCTTGTGCATGAATACTACAACTAGGAATAAAGGCTAATGGTCGAGGTGAAGTTTTGGGAGAAGGGCCTACACCTCTGAGATGGTGACAAAGATTCTCGACATTACATGTGATCTCCATCTAGATCTGTTGTTGCAACAACAACTATCCTTTGAGGGTTGTGATCAATGTCACAATCCGAGGTGTCATTTGTCCCAAGCTCGGACGTACAAGAAGAGTGGCCAATTGAATGGTCAAACTGGTTTGTTTTCTTTTTGTACCGGTGGGTGTGGACTCTATTGACTACTACACATTATGGGATGGGGAGACCGTTATCGATTGATTGGAATTCTCATGTTTAAGATTGGACCCGATGTGGAAAGGGTCTACAAATGTAAAAATTGAGTCTCGATTCCATTTGGAATTCTCCTTGTCCCTGGATCCCCCTCCAGTGGGGACTATGCTCTGTTCCCTCAATCGTGCAACCTCAACCTTCCTTCAATCTTGGCTGGTCTTAGTGTTTGTTTCCAGAGTGTCCATTTATTCATCTAGAACCAGTTTAAAATGTGTTGGCCACATTGCTACCCCCTATTGGATATACTCTTTCGTCATGTAATAAGGAAGCAATGTCATTGCATCCCCTTGGTCATTTCTAAGATAGATATAAATGTTATGAAAATTGCATTCAAATACAAGATAATTTCCATACATGTCAATGATATTGCCCGGGATGCACACTTGTGAGGATACTTCCTGGACAATATGTTGGTACCATTTCTTAAAGACTCTATCATTAGATGCCTGAACAACAAGATTTATGTTGACTTTCAATGGAAGGAATCGAGGGGTTGCAAATACTGGTCCACTCACATCAACAAGTTCATATCCTAGAGGGATCTCCAAAGAACCATAGTGAGAAGCAACATGATCTAGTTGTAATGGAAATCCTTCCCAAAATGCTATATATCCAAGCAATAGTTGATGAAGTCATTGAGGATATATCATGGCCAGGCTAGCTAGACCCCTACCAGAAACTGTTCATGACGGTCTACCAAGTGGGAACTAATCCTTCCTACAAATCCACAAGAGCTTATAAGAGAGTAGTTGGGTGGAAAATCGAACTCGCTGAGTATTTAATTTTATATCATGACCCCATGGCTTCCTAGGCATCTGTCGTACTTTCTATACACATCATTCTGGGAAACGTCTTTGGCTATGAGAACTTTTTCGGGTTCCTTTCCATGAATGGGTAATCTGGTAACTTGATGAATTGTTGCTTCATCAACCAGATATTTTTCACCCAACCAAAGGTATCCACCATGTAGGCGGGTAAGAATGAATCAAACATATATGGAAACCAACTCCCCATGGACAAAATGAGAGCAATTTACCACGGATAGTATGTCAACCTATCGAAGTGGTTTGGCCCATTCTTGAATAAGCACCAGTTGTTGTCCATATGCACTTTGAACAACTTGTACATAATTGGGAAAGCAAAGGGTTGGGAACTGTATAGGGTCTCTAATGTTGTAGTCGATGAAGTGAATATCTTTAACTTTCAATGTCTGAGATCCTGTAAAACTAACATTGTTGGGTAGCTGTAACGTCCCCAACCAACCAGGTTGGGTCACAATACACAAAAATCTCTCAATTACAATTATGATATACTTATGCAATTTCTTAGATTAATGCGGACAACAACATCTATATACAAATACAACATATACAAAAAAACCCATAATAAAAATTGAATAAATATTAACATAATACATAAATTAACACACAATAAACAC
This sequence comes from Picea sitchensis, assembly GCA_010110895.2. Lineage (NCBI taxonomy): Eukaryota > Viridiplantae > Streptophyta > Pinopsida > Pinales > Pinaceae > Picea > Picea sitchensis. Next base: position 75,746 of record SNQJ01S0036415.1, read on the forward strand.
TTATCTTTAGTAAAATGAACACCAACTGTGTGCAGACCTTCCTCGTTCCTCCCATCCTTTGACTACACCGCTCATAATTCTCAGCAATGCGTCACCTTCGAGCTAGGGATAAATTCCACTTGGGTAAAGGATTTCTAACCAAGATAAGGTCTATTTAACAATATACAACTCAAAGACGAGTGCCAACTAAAAATAACAGCCTACAGTCCCTCATTCCCCACATTTTTTTCCCACCCCAAGAAGTGTTCCCCTTCTCTACTCAATATTCCTTTGACTTCCCCACTTTCCTTATGGGGCTTCAATGACAGGCCAAATAGGAAGTCTAAGATCTCTATAGTTGCAGTTTGGCACCTTGGGAAATCATTTCCCAACAGTTCTCTCACCTAGAGAGAATTTTCACAAGCCTGACAACTTGCTTATTCAGTGTCCTACGAGCCTGACAACCTACTTCTTCATTGTCTTACAGGCCGGACAATCCACCTCTTCAATCTAGCACCAAAACTAACCAAAGTTCTAATACAGGTACATATATGGGCACATGTAGCATGAAAAAATAGATGACAGACCCCTGGAGGTAGTGAGGTGTGAATGAATAATGGTAAGATGCCCCAAAAGGAACTAAAATTCTCCAATTATATTTTCATGTTCCCACTTGACACTTGTCATGTTGGGAATTAGCTTGGTTCCACATGGATTCCATCACAAGGTGATATGTTCCTCAACATAAGGAGTTAGGATATATTTAAATATCCATACTTTATACTTTATACATTTTTGGGAATATTAATAAAATATTCCTTTGGGTTTAAACCCCCTATCTTATCCCCTTTTCCCTAGACTCTTAGCCCCTTTTTTCCATTCAGGTAGAGTTTATCCCCCCATACTCTTTTACATGGTTGGTCTGCAACAGTGATGTGTTTTCATTAAAACTGAGTGTGATTGCATTTTACAAAAATAGGTTTGATGGATGTCCTTTCAGCTTCTGGCTCACCAACCCAATAACTATACAAGCACTCTGGCCTCAAAATACATTCATACAAATGCATTTTTGCCCCAAAGTATCATGTTTCGTCATCCTTTATGTAAAATTACATTAATATTTACAATGGAGTTTATCCTAGGGGTATTACATTCCCCTCCCCCTTATTTATGCATTGTCCTCAATGCAGTAGATACAAATGTACAGTAAAAAATTCAAAAGTCCTCAAACAGATGCAGATACTATGTCCACATATCATCCTCATGCTCCCAAGTTGCATCATCAGGACCGTACTAGGTCCATGTTCAGTATGTGTTATATTATTTGTCGGGTGCACAGGGGGGTTTGAGGGAAGCACCTCTGAATTTTTTTTTGCCTCATTTTTCATGTCACCTCGATTTTCATGTCCATTGTTGGGTGGTTTTTCAGCACATGGTTTTTTGCCGATGCTTTTCTATTTCCAGTTAAGGAATTAGGGTTATTGACTAATCCAGGTCATTGGATTAGGGTTTTGGATGTCATTGGCTCTCCTATATGTATATTGTATTGTAAGTAATGTATGATGTGAATGAATATAGAATATGTTGGTTTTCCTGGTTTGGGTTTCCAAGGGAAAATTCTTTTTGTAATATGTGTATTTTCCATTATATCTTTTCTATTCTTTTATTGAAAATTTGTTTGCAATAAAATATTATACAAGGTTAAAATCTATATCCCATAGGACCTTTACCAGTCTTATTACTTGATTCCAGAGCATCTTGACTTTTTGATCCAATATGCATACTAGCTAAACTCAGAATTCTCCTTCTTGCTCCACCTGAATCACATTTCAATCAATGACATGATTAGCATCAGGTACACCCTTTTTAAGAAATGATACGTGGAATACATTATGAATACACATTGATGCGGGTAAGTCAATCATGTATTCTACAATACCAATCCTCTCTAGGATTTCAAATGACCCACAATAACGAGTTGTCAGTTTTGAACAATTTTCCAACTTCAAGAAACTTATCTTGGCATTCACTTTTAAAAACACATGGTCACCCACTTTGAACTCTATGTGAGTTATGTCCTTATCAACATAAATTTTCTTTCTGTCTTGGGTAGACTTTAAATTTTTTTTTATTCTCACCATCTGCTCTTCCATTTCCCTAAATAATTTTGGTCCAATCATTTCTCTATCTGCTAGGTTGTCTCAACTCTCAGGTGTGGTGCCTTTTCTGCCATAAAGTGTCTCAAACAGGCTCATCTTTAGAGATATGTGATACCCATTATTATAACAAAACTCCACCAAATGCAAATAAGCCTCCCATTTGGATGGTTTATCCATCACATACATCCTCAACATATCTTCAATCACTTGATTCACCCTCTCTATTTTCCCATCTGAATCTGGATGACAGGTTGTGCTAAAGTTCATATTGGTCCCAAATTCTTTGAATAATATTTTCCAAAAATTTGATTTAAATTTTGGATCTCTTTCAGACACAATTGTCTTGGGTATACCATGTAGTCGAGCAATTTCTATAATACAAATATCAAAAATGTTGGGTGTCTTGTGAGTGAGGTCTACTGGAATAAAGTGGGAAGCTTTAGTAAGCTAATCCACCACAACCATGATGAAATCATGTTGCTTGGTTCTTTTGGGAAGCTTGGTGATAAAATCCATTGTTACAACTTCCCATTTCCACTCAAGAATGGGTAATGGTTGTAGCAGAAAAACTGGGTTTCTGTGCTCAACTTTGACTTTTTGACATTCCAAACACTTGGCAATAAAATCAACAACCTCTTTCTCCATACCTGGAAAATAATATTAGCTCTTCACAACCTTAATAGTCTTCTGGTAACTTGGGTGTCCAAGATAAGGAAAATTATGCATTTTTTTAATATCATATTTTTCAATTCCTAAGAAATTGGAACATAAATTCTACCTCTATACAAAAGAATTTCATCCTCTTTTAACTCAAAATTCACAGTTTTTTGTTGTAAAATATCTTGTTGGAATTTTGTCTTTATTTCCATGTACTGTAGATCTGACTTTGCATCCTCTAAAATTCTATCTTTCAACTTTCATGTGTACATGCTAATGGTTGTAGCATACATCTCATGCAATCTCTAGATGTGTAACATCCCGCTCTGGAGCACTGAGCAAACTTATTCTTTGAGGACACATGCTCGCAAGTGATCTGAATTATTACGCTATTAAAACTTTTGATTTTGATTATGAGGTGTTATGGGTTGATGACATGTTGTTTTACTACATTGACATAGACAGGTGATATTGACTCGGTTTTACTAAGTGTGCAGGATTTTGGACCTTGAGGATGCAGAGGCATCGATGGAACCCTTTGGGCTCCGGATCAAGTCAGGGAGTGTACCATTGGGGTTTGATTGTATTACTGTGATATTAGTGCATCTGATTAGATGACATGATATGGATATATTCTTACATGATTTGTTGATGATGCAGGTTGATGATAGCTTGCCGACCAGACTCACATATGGAGTAAAGGGGTCACGCACGACTACCAGAGATGTTGAGGGAGAGGTGTGGACAACATCCATGCCACAGCCTACTGGCACTCCCACTGTGGCTCGAACTGTAGGTTAACGATTACCTAGTTAAAGAGGACCCACGATGCCGCGAGGGCAGACTGCAACAGTCACTCACGATGATTCTAAGGGGCGCGCAATAAGGTGGGGGACTTATTCCTTAGAGGCCCTTAGTCTCCCACAAGTTCACCTGGTGGAGTATTGACTCCAGGGGTAATTAATGTCTACCAAGTCAGTCAAGAAAAATGGAAAGAGGCGAGTGGCACCCTTGGAACATGTAGTGTGTCTTGAAGGGCACGTCGTGCAAGGGAACAAATGAGGCGAGTGGCACCCTTGGAGCACCTAGTGCGTCCTGAAGGGCACGTCGCATTGTTATTTATAAAAGAATGAACCTAGACGGCCTTAGGATGAACAATGTGATAAGAATTTTTAAAAACATTTTCCCTAATAAAATGTCACCCATCACAAAAATTAAGGTCTAGGTCTAAATCATGCTNAAAAAAAATAAAATTGATATATATATATATATATATATATAATAAAATTAAAAACAAAATAAATAAATAGTATTATCTTCGTTAAATCTCGTAACACGGAGGGAGTAAGAAATTTAATTTATTCATATAAAAAAAATCTCTGTTGGAATAAAATTTTAAAAAGGGGGAATTAATTGTTTTATCTTTTTGATAATTTAAAATATACTAATTAAATGAGAAAAGGGAAAAAGGGTTAATTTCCACCTTCCTTTTTGAGTTCTAATTAAAAAGGGGACAGAGGGAAAATCTAAAAAATTAGGAAACCAGGAAAAGAGGTAAACATAAAAAGGGAAAAAGGGAACATAGGGGAAAAAGCAAAAAGTCAAACTTAGGAAAGTAAGTACCATTTAAGAGCTTTCTAATTTTAAACTGAACTAGCAATTTAATAATGGGGAAATCCATTAAAACCTGTAAGAGAATTTGGGGACACCTAGGAGTAATTCTAGGAGTAACTCTAGGTGGGTGAGGGAAATAAAGATAATTAATTAATTAAATAAATTAATTTATGGAGGAATGAAGGGGATGGGTGACACTTGTACGGGAAGGAATTTTTAGGAATTAAATTTTAAAAACATAATTAAACGATATTTTAGGAAAGTGAGGAACCACAAAACTCTATATAATGAAGGGAGGAGATGGAGGTTAGACTCTCATCAGTTTGCGTAATGTTACACTGCAGAAATATCTACTTGACTGACTTAACTTGTGGGAGTTGGGATACCCAGCTCGGTGAAGAGTGGTAGCTCATCCTTGTGAGGCGAGCTAGGAGCTAGTCGAAATCTCTGGATAGTTAGTGTGTGGCCCCTTTGCGGATCGAGGGGCTAAGGGGGGAGAAGAGTACCCCTGGCATTGGCTAGGAGGTACCGATGAAGTCTCATCGGTCAGCAAGCGGGAGTTGCACGGAGCACGTAGGATGTCCACTCAGAGCAGGCGATCAGGCAATGGTACACTCTCTTCATTTTGTATAGTAGATGTTGTAGGTTTTATGCTTGGATCTGCATGTTTGATTAGGTAAGTAAAAAGATTGTCTAGATTGATGACTGAAAATTTTCTTAGCCTAGCTTGATGATTGATTGACTCCCATGGCCTTCATTTCCCCGCATGTATTGGCCACATTGTGGTGTTGATTGTGACCCTTGTGGTTGTTTTTCCTTCGTCCCTAGCTCATCAGTCCTCACCTGAGCAGTCAGCCAGGAGCCTGATATATGGTCATCGCTTCAGCGTTAATAAAACTATGGATCCAACGGACTTCTTTCCTGTGCATGGATGACGAGCGAAGGAGGTTATTTCCAGCCGTCTACCCCATCTAATTGATCTTGGTTGATTGATGGTCATTGCACCTTGTTGCGATCGATTTCCTCAGTGATTGTATTACCCTTCCCTTGGTGAACCACTTTTATCCTCTATGTTTGATCCCTGCGTTTGATGCATTCCTGGTGAAGTAACTCAGTGTTTTAATACCCCTCCTGGCAATGATTTAAGACTGAGTTTTTAATGCTTCTCCTGGCGATTTATTGTGTGTTTTTCCTCACTTCTGGTCTGCCTTTACTCTACGATTTTACTCTACGTCTCCTGGTATCAATGGCTTTAAATCTCGGCATTTTTCCGAACCTTAATTTATTGAAGACGATCTTAGCCTTCGTGGTACACTTGAATGACAGCCAACGATTTTACTTTCACTGTTGTATTCACAATTGTTTTTCAGCAATTTTGTTTTACAGTTAAAAGATGGGTCAGTGAATTTTGGTGATATTTACCCACGATTTGTATTACTTACCTAGAGGTTATCGTAATCTTAGAATGTGTTTTTGTTGTGCGAATGATGGTGTTCTTAGTGTAGTGGTGGTGTTTTAATTATAGCAATTGATATAGCAGTTTGTACAACACTTCAATACATATGCTTTCTTTTTAAATTATGTTGGCAACATGTCGTTTAACTCAGCAATACACATAATTACAGTGAAATTGTTAACTTATATGCTATTGAATCGAACCATAACGTCTTCTTTTATTGAATGGTCTATCTTCTCTTTACCTCTTACCAATAATCGTTTATATTCCCTTACCTTTGGTGGGTTGTACAACAATTTTCTTATTTTAATGATGATATCAATGAATTCCCTTATGGTGTGTCTCTGTAAAACGTTTTGCTTATTTTAAGATGACTGTATTGCTTCTTTAATGACCACAAATTGCCATTAAAATGTGGTCTGCGTAATGCTGTAGAATGGACACGAATTTTTCCATTATTTTAAGACTGTGGATTGCCTTTGTGAGATGGCGAGTTGCCTACGGAAGACCAAGTTTCAAACTGCCAGACAACGTCAGTAAACCTGCCTTTACACCTTTGTCTTCTGGAAAACATTTTTAATGACTGGTGTTTACCTTCACAGGGTTTATTGTTGCATATTATTTTAACAACACAATGGATTCGCCTTGGGGCATTCCAACCATATTTTTCTGCGATTTTTTACCTTTTTATTACTTCAACGTTCACCCATGCTGGGGTGGCGAGCCTGGATAGTGATTCCTTCTACCATCGACTCTCGCAGAGTGAATTATTTAGACGACGATAATTCCATTCTTGGAATGTGAGTTAATTACATTTACTTCTGCGTAAACTGTTACCCTTTTTATCTACAGTTCCAGCTGATTTTAGTCGGTGTTTCCAGTAGAAGGTTAGACCACAAATTCCATTGATGTCTCGGGGACGGGTGATTGTGAAATCGCATATTTAAGCGACGCCTCCATTGACTGTGTAATGGGGAACTGGGTATGGCATTTATGTATACCATGAAATTTCATTTTTGGACTGTGTGAATGCACCCTTTAGACAGTAAGTTCCATTTGGTGACTGTATCATTGATGCGGTGGCAAAAGGGCGTGGTATGCTGGCTGCATGATAGTGTTTCTTGGGGCGACGATGGTGTTCAAAGGTTAATGATTAATGTTTAAAGCTAATTCCTACATGGGATTGATAAATCAAATTTTTTAAAGTTAAATTTTTATATTTAAAGTGAATGCTTACATGGGAGGGTTCCTTCAGTAATGTTTAAGGTTAGTCATTAGTACTAAGGTTAATGCTTGTTGTGATGGTTCTATCGATTTTTGTAGCACCGAGACAATTATAATCACCATAAACCTTTGGATTGGGAAATTTTTTACATGGAACTATTTGAATAAGTTTTTATATTGTAAGGTTTGGGGTGGGCAAGGTGTCATTAAGGATTACCCGGAACCAGCTAGAGATATACCTCTCACCTTGCGAACTGGGCATAATTCATATTCACCCTCTTGTTTACACTAGTGATTTTAATGATCATGATGGTTCTTATGCTTGTTCTCCTTTGCAAGTGAAACCAAACAAGTAGTTATTCCTTCTTGGGTAAAGCGAGATCAGTTGAAAGAACACCTGACTTATGTGGTTCTAAGAATCTCTAGTGATGTACGACTGTTATAGTATTCATATCTCCTTGTGTCATCATCGTCTGGTTGACTTTTCAATTGGGGGGCTAGGGTTTAGTTAGTGAACGTGTCTCCTTGCGCGTTGATTTTATCGGGGTTGAGGGTATTGTTTGTGGTTGCACCATGGTTTTTGTCGTACCTTTCGCATGGTGACGACCTGATCCTGGTTGATAGGATCATTGCGCACCCTAAGGGATAGAGGTGAAGTATAATTGGGCCAAGTTCTGTGCTACCCATGTGGGCGTGGTTCACGGTCAGTGTAGTATTGACATTCAGGTTGTAACGCCATCATGTGCTTGGTTGCGCACCATCGAGGTTCTAGTTACTGGTCGTCAAGGGTGTTGCGTCTGGATGGTGGAGGTTGTCCCTTAGCTTGTAGGCATTGTCATGTTTGTGTCGGGTGGGTAGTCATTCCTCCTTGTTGTTCTACGCCTATTTCACCTAGCTACCCTTCTACCTGTGCATGGTTTCTTAGTTTCTTTTTTCCTGGACTGCATGCTTGCGTTCGTCGTCAGTGGTGAGGTTAAATTATTGTCGTCGTCACCTTCTTTCCTTTAAACAAAAAAAAAAAAAATCACCTCTGCTTCGCTTGTTGTCGTAACGATGGGGCATTCATATGGTATCAGAGTGAGTTCAACCCTGTGACTGTGGATCGCCATGCTTTCCACTGTAGTAAACCCTTGAGTCTTAACCTAACACTATTTAAAACTTTAACTTGCCCATGCGATAAGAATGGTTAGATGACACCATAGAGATTCACGACGAGGTATCGTGGATGGAAGCGCGGTGCCTTCAGAAGTTTCGCACCCTCGGAGTCTAACCCCAAAGGGGAGGAACAAGTCCTTGGGATGGATTCGCTTGTAGTAAGGGATGATGGTAGTCTGACAAGACCCTTCCAGGTATTGTCAAAGGCCTTGATTCACCATCGGTACTGAGATGAGGTTAGGGAACCTGTACCCCTGAGGGTCCATAGCACACCCTATCTAGTATCGTTAGCATCCACCGAGAACTTGAGAGAGTTGAGTTCGAGCATCCACAAGAGTCATGGATGGTGGTGCCTTTGAGGCACAGTTGTAGAGAAAGGCGTTCCACTTCACACTTCACATTTACGACCTCCAGCATGAAGGTCCACATGGTGGTCTTTCAACTGAAGCGGAGCGCCCTTCTATGGCGGAAGACACTCCTACCACTTCTGAACATGACCGTCAACGATGTGTCATGGGAACTATTCAAAGAATGGTTCCAGGAGAGGTATCTTTCTGAGGAATTCGTTGAGCCTCAGCTCAACGAGTTCGATGCCTTGCGACAAGGTAGTCACACGGGGCCAGAGTACGAGGCTTGTTTTGGAGCTACTTGGTATGCTCCGCACCCAAATTACCGAGAAACTTATGATCAAAAAGTTTGTGTTGGACTTAGTATTAGAATTCAGCTTCTACTTCGGTTACCAGGATTACTGGACTGAAGAAAGTATGTTGAAATGTTGGGAGCCACATTTCCAGAGCGACGACCCAGTGAACATAACTAGAGCATCTCGATCAGTCGGACCCACTACCATGGGAGATTTGGGAAAGGTCCATCGAATTCATGCAGCGGTGAATAGCCGCTAGGTAGAGCACCAATCGACTGCGCTCGAGACGTCAGGTATGGTCGCTGACCAAACCCTTAGTATTGATAGATCTCGGTGCTACCGAGAGTTTCATTTCTGGTGTAGCGCTAAAAAAAATAAAAAGATTAAGTTAAAGGCAGTCGAAAAATATGAGTTTAGCTTTGAAGAGATGGCCTCGAGAGCCAAACCAAAGGTTGGAGGAAAGGTTACGGGCTATATCCTTAACCTGGGAGAGTTTGCCATAAGGGCCAACCTGTACGTCATGATCTTAGGATATTATGTTGTCGTAATTGGTATGGACTAGTTGGAATTGCATGAGGCGATACTCAACTGTAAGACGAAATGGTTGATCTTAGTCGATGACTAGCGAAAAAGATATGTGATTGTAGGACAGAACCAGGGAGTTTCTGTGAGGTTCATTTCTTCCTTGCAACTTCGGAAGAGCATGCGCAAGGGGTTCAAGCTTTATGCGACCCTTGCGTTAAACAAGAAGGGCGTAGAGGAAGGTCTAGAACACCTTCCGGTGGTAAGAGAGTCTACAGATGTCTTTCCGGAGGAGTTACCTGCGATGCCACTAGAGAGGGAATTGGAGTTTACCATAGACCTAAAACCGGGGTCTGAACCGATAGCAAGAACGCCTTATTGAATGCCGAATCCGTAGTTACAAGAGTTGAAAATGAAACTGAAGGATTTTTTGGACCTAGGACTGATACATCCAAGTGTGTCACCGTGGGGTACGCCTATTATTTTCATACGAAATAAGGATGGGTCACGGAGGCTTTTCATTGACTACCGTCAATTGAATAAGGCAATGATAAAAAATCAGTATCCGTTGTTGAGGATTGATGATCTGTTCGATCAAATGAAGGGAACGACGACATTCTCCAAGATCGATTTGCGATCAGGGTATCACCACTTATGGATCAAGGAGGATGACGTCCCTAATACCACCTTTAAGATGAGGTTTGGACATTACGAGTTTACTATTTTACCATTTGGACTGACAAACGCCCTAGGGGTATTTATGAGTTTGATGAATGGGGTGTTCAGCGTGTACTTGGAAAAGTTCGTCCAAGTATTCATTAATGATATTTTGATCTCCTCTCGGATGATAGAGGAGCATGACGAGCACTTTCACTTGGTACTACAGTGTCTGCGACAGCACAAATTGTATGGGAAGTTGTCCAAATGCTCATTTTATCAATCGCAGATTCACTACTTAGGGCATGTCATCTCCGGCGAGGGAATCGTCGTGCATCCAACAAAGGTCGAGGCCATTATGGAATGGCCTGCATCGAGGAATGTCCCAGAAGTGCATAGCTTCATGGTTTTAGTAGGATACTATCGACGATTCGTCAAGGGGTTTTCGAGGATAGAAAATCTGATCAGGAAATTGCAGAAGAAAAACAAGAAGTTTGTTTGGACCGAGAAATGTCCGGAAGCATTTCGGAGGCTCAAGGATTTTTTCACAACAACACTGATACTAAAGGTCCTAGACATGGATGTGGACTTCTTGGTATGCACGGATGCATCCAAGGAAGGCTTAGGTGGAGTCTTGATGCAAGACGGATGAGTGATTGCTTACATTTTGAGGAAACTGAGAAGGCATGAGGAGAACTATGCGACACACGATTTGGAGTTGTTAGCCATCATATATTCCTTGAAGGTTTGGAGACACTACCTTGTTGGATGAAAATTTTAACTAAAGACTGACCACTGTGGACTACAACACATATTTATGCAAAGCGACCTGAACGCGCAACAAAAGCGTTGGTCGGAATTGCTTAGCGAGTATGACTTCGAGATTACTTACATAAAAGGATCAGTGAAATGAGTGGCAGATGCATTGATTCAGAGACCACGCATATTTTTGGTGCTGTCCCTTTAGATGAATCTACGCGAAAGGATTCTAACTTTACAGCGTGACGATGACTGGTACAAAGAGGTTGAGGGTTTTATCGGACAAAACACAATGATGGTACCATGATTTGAAGGATTTTTAATTGATAGCGATGATTTATTGAGGTTTAAAAATCGTATCTACGTATCGCCGAATGACGAGTTGAGGATGTTGATCCTGAGCGAGGCTCATAGAGCAGTTTACATGGCTCACCCGGGAGTCACGAAGATGAGGGCAGACCTTAAACCCTTATTCTTCTAGAAGGGAATGAAGGAAGACATAGTCAACTATGTGGCCAGATGTCTAGAATGTCAGTAGGTAAAGGCTGAGCATAGACACCGAGTAGGATTACTACAACCACATGCTATTCTGGAATTGAAATGGGAGGTTATTTCGATAGATTTTATTGTTGGATTGCCACTGATGACAAGGAGACATGACTCGATTTTCATAGTAGTAGACACTCCGAAAAAGAGTGCTCACTTTATTCCTGTGCGTATGACATATCAGGCACCTAACATAGCTAGAGTTTTCATCAGTGAGATTGTGAGGTTGCATGGCGTGCCTAAAAGGATTATATCCGATCGTGGATCGGTGTTTACTGGACGATTTTGGATGAGTTTCCAAGAGGCCTTGGGAACCCAACTTAACTTTAGTACTTCATATCACCCGGAGACTAATGGGAAGATCGAACGAACGAATCAGACCTTGGAGGACATGGTGTGCATGTACATGATGGACCAACAAAAGGGTTGGGCATAATTCTTTCCACGGGTGGAGTTCGCTTACAATAACAGTTACCAGAGCACCATTAAGATGGCACCTTTCGAGTTTCTCTACGGGTGACCGTGTGGGACGCCTTGATTTGGGATCGACTTGAGGATAGGGTCCTAGTGGGACCATAAGCAATCCAATAAATGGAAGAGAAAATGAAAACAATAAGACAAAGGATCCCGGAAGCGCAGGATTGATAGAAGAGTTATGTCGAAGTGCGTCGTGTCGACCATAGTTACGATTTGGCGATGGAGTATTCTTGTGGCTGAAATTGCATGAGAGTTTGATCCAGTTGGAAAAAGGGGCTAAACTATCTCCTAGGTTCATGGTAACCTACGATATTGCGGAAAGGAGAGGCTCATGGCCTATTGACTAGCCTTGCCTGATTCTTGAGGCGTTTTGCACAATGTATTTCAAGTCTTTGTTTGAGACATTTTGTTTAGTAATCCTACACATGTTTTGACTTGAGCACCTGGCGGGTGTCAGATGAGGGGGCGCTCACGGCTAAGCCGATCCACATATTGGATCATTGCATTCGACAACTACGACATCAAATGATAGAGCAGGTCAAGGTCCATTGGGACAATTATAGTCCGCACTCCGTGACCTGGGACGATGCACATGATATGCACCAGTGGTTTCCATTTTTGTTTGATAGATAGAAATATGATACTTTGATACACTTTATTTCGGCATGTATACTATGAAACTTCGGAATGAAATTTATACCAAGAGGGGGTGTATGTAACATCCCGCTCTGTCGCACTGAGAGAACTTATTCTTTGAGGACACTTTCTCGCAAGTGATCTAGATTATTACGCTATTTAAACTTTTGATTTTGATTATGAGGAGTTATGGGTTGATGAAATGTTGTTTTACTACATTGACATAGACAGGTGCTATTGACTTGGTTTTACTGAGTGTGCGGGATTTTGGACCTCGAGGATGCAGAGGCATCGATGGAACCCCTTGGACTCTGGATCGAGTCAGGGAGTGTACCATTGGGGTTTGATTGTATTACTGTGATATTAATGCATCTG
>SNQJ01S0036415.1:88638-103743 GCA_010110895.2 Picea sitchensis
ATTTTTTGATGATGCAAGCTGACGATAGCTTGCCGAACAGACTCACATATGGAGTAAAGGGGTCACGCACGACTACCAGAGATGTTGAGGGAGAGGTGTGGACAACAGCCCTGCCACAGCCTACTAGCACTCCCACCATGGCTCCAACTGTAGGTTAACGATTACCTATTTCGATAGGACCCACGATACCATGAGGGAAGAATACGATAGTGGCTCATGATTATTTTAAGGGGCACACAATAAGGTAGGGGCCTTATTCCTTAGAGGCCCTTAGTCTCCCACAAGTTCACCTGGAAGAGTATTGACTCTAGGGGTTATTGATGTCTACCAAGTCAGTCAAGAGGAGAGTGGAACCCTTGGATCACGTGGTGCATCCTGAAGGGAACGTTGTGCAAGAAAAATGGAAAGAGGCGAGTGGCACCCTTGGAGTACATAGTGCGTCCTGAAGGGTAGGTCGCGCAAGGGAACATATGAGGCGAGTGGCACCCTTGGAGCACCTAGTGCGTCCTGAAGGGCACGTCGCGTTGTTATTGATAAAATAATGAACCTATATGGCCTTAGGATGAATAATGTGATAAGAATTTTTAAAAACATTTTTCCTAATAAAATGTCGCCCATCACGAAAATTAAGGTCTAGGTCTAAATCATGCTAGTGGTAAAATTTTATCCTTTTTATAAAAAAAATAAAAGTGATATATATATATATATATATATAATAAAATTAAAAACAAAATAAATAAAGAGTATGATCTTCGTTAAATCTCGTAACACGAAGGGAGTAAGAAATTTAATTTATTCATATAAAAAAAATCTCTATTGGAATAAAATTTTAAAAAGGGGGAATTAATTGTTTTATCTTTTTGATAATTTAAAATATACTAATTAAATAAGAAAAGGGAAAAAGGGTTAATTTCCACCTGCCTTTTTGAGTTCTAATTAAAAAGGGGAAAGAGGGAAAATCTAAAAAATTAGAAAACCAGGAAAAGAGGTAAACATAAAAAGGGAAAAAGGGAACATAAGGGAAAAAGAGGAAAGTCAAACTTAGGAAAGTATCTACCATTTAAGAGCTTTCTAATTTTAAACTGAACTAGCAATTTAATAATGGGGAAAGTCATTAAACCATGTAAGAGAATTTGGGGACACCTAGGAGTCATTCTAGGAGTAACTCTAGGTAGGTGAGGGAAATAAAGATAATTAATTAATTAAAGAAATTAATTTATGGAGGAATGAAGGGGATGGGTGACACTTGTACGGGAAGGAATTCTTAGGAATTAAATTTTAAAAACTTAATTAAACGAGATTTTAGGAAAGTAAGGAACCACAAAACTCTATATAATGAAGGGAGGAGATGGAGGTTAGACTCTCTTTGGTTTGTGTAACATTACGCTGTAGAAATATCTACTTGACTGACTTAACTTGTGGGAGTTGGGATACCCAACTCAGTGAGGAGTCATAGCTCGGCCTTGTGAGGCGAGCTAGGAGCTAGTCGAAATCTATGGATAGTGAGTGTGTGGCCCCTTTGCGGCTCGGGGGGCTAAGGGGGAAGAAGAGTACCCCTAGCATTGGTTGGGAGGTACCGGTGAAGTCTCGTCGGTCAGCAAGCGGGAGTTTCACGGAGCGCACGGGATGTCCACTCAGAGCAGGTGATCAGGAAATAGTACGCTCTCTTCATTTTGTATAGTAGATGTTGTAGATTTTATGCTTGGATCTGCATGTTTGATTAGGTAAGTAAAAAGATTGTCTATATTGATGAATGAAATTTTTCTTAGCCTAGCTTGATGATTGATTGACTCCCATGGCCTTTGCTTCCCCGCATGTCTTGGCCACATTGTGGTGTTGATTGTGACCCTTGTGGTTGTTTTTCCTTCGTCCCTAGCTCACTAGTCCTCGCCTGAGCAGTCGGCCAAGAGCTTGATCTACGGTTGTCGCTTCGACGTTAATAGACCTATGGATATCAATGCCCTGCTTTCGTGTTCGTGGATGATGAGTGAAGGAGGTTCTTTCCAACCGTCTACCCCTTCTGATTGATCTTGGTTGATTGATGGTCATTGTGCCTTGTTGCATTCAATTTCCCCGGTGATTGTATTACCCTTCCCTTGGTGAATCACTTTTATCCTCTATGTCTGATCCCTGCGTTTGATGCATTCCTAGCAAAGTAACTCAGTGTTTTAATACCCCTCCTGGAAGTGATTTAAGACTGAGTTTTTAATGCTTCTCCTAACAATTTATTGTGTGTTTTTTCTCACTTCTGGTCTTCCTTTACTCTACGATTTTACTCTGCGTCTCCTAGTATAAATGGATTTAAATCTTGGCATTTTCCTGAACCTTAATTTATTGAAGATGATCTCAGCCTTCGTGGTACACTTGAATGACAACCAACGATTTTACTTTCACTGTTGTATTCACAATTGTTTTTCAGCGATTTTTTTTTTACAGTTAAAATATGGGTCAACAAATTCTGGTGATATTTACCCACGATTTGTATTACTTACCCAGAGGTTACCGTAATCTTAGACTATGTTTTTCCTATGTGAATGATGGTGTTCTTAGTGTAGTGGTGGTGTTTTAATTACAACAATTGATATTGCAGTTTGTACAATGCTTCAATACATATGCCTGATTTTTAAATTATGTTGACAACATGTCGTTTAACTCAGCAATACACATAATTACAGTGAAATTGTTAACTTCTATGCTATTTAATTGAACCATAACGTCTTCTTTTATTGAATGGTCTGTCTTCTCTTTACCTCTTACCAATAATCGTTTATATTCCTTTACTTCTGGTGGGTTGTACAACGATTTGCTTATTTTAATGATGATAGCAATGAATTCCCTTATGGTGTGTCTCTGTACAACATTTTTCTTATTTTAATATAACTGTATTGTTGCTTTAATGACCACGAATTTCCATTAAAATGTGGTCTGCATAATGCTGTAGAAAGGATACGAATTTTGCCATTATTTTAAGACTGTGAATTTCCTTTGTGAGACGACGAGTTGCCTAAAGAAGAGTAAGTTTCAAACTGCCAGACAATGACAGTAAACCTACCTTTACACCTTTGTCTTCTGGACAACGTTTTTAACGACTGGTGTTTACCTTCACAGGGTTTACCGTTGCGTATTCTTTTAACAACACAATGGATTCACCTTGGGACATTCCAACCATCTTGGGCTGCGAATTTTTACCTTTTTATTAATTCAATGTTCACCCATGCTGGGGTGGCGAGCTTGGACAACGATTCCTTCTACCGTTGACTCCTGCAGAGAGAATTCTTTAGACGACAATAATTCCATTCTTGGAATGCGAGTTAATTACATTTACTTATGCATAAACTGTTACCCTTTTTATCTACAGTTCCAGCTGATTTTAGTCAGAGTTTCCAGTAGAAGGTTAGACCATGAATTTCGTTGATGTCTTGGGGATGGGTGATTGTGCAATCACCTGTTTAAACGACGCCTCTGTTGAATGTGTAAACTGGGCATGGCCTTTATGTATACCATGAAATTATGTTTTTGGATTGTGTGAATGCACCCTTTAGACTGTAAGTTCTATTTGGTGACTGTATCATTGATGTGGTGGCAAAAGGGCATGGTAAGTTGGCTGCATGAAAGCATTTCTTGGGGCGACGATAGTGTTCAAAGGTTAATGATTAATGTTTAAAGCTAATGCTTACATTGGATTGATAAATCAAATCTTTTGAAGTTAAATTTTTATATTTAAAGTGAATGCTTACATGGGAGGGTTCCTTCAGTAATGTTTAAGGTTAGTCATTAATACTAAGGTTAATGCTTGTTGTGATGGTTCTATCGATTTTTGTAGCACTGAGACAATTATAATCACCATAAACCTTTGGATTGGGAAATGTTTTACATGGAACTATTTGAATAAGTTTTTATATTGTAAGGTTTGGGGTGGGAAAGGTGTCATCAAGGATTACCCAGAACCTGCTAGAGATATACCTCTCACCTTGCGAACTGGGAGTAATTCATATTCACCCTCTTCTTTATGCTAATGTTTTTAATGATCATGATGGTGCTTATGCTTGTTCTCCTTTGCAAGTGAAACCAAATGAATAGTTATTCCTTCTTGGGTAAAGAAGGATCAGTTGACAAAACACGTGACTTATGCGGTTCTAAGAATCTCTAGTGATGTACGATTGTTATAGTATTCAGATCTCCTCATGTCATCGTCATCTAGTTGACTTGTCGATTGGGGGGCTAGGGTCAATCGTCAGGGGTTTAGTTAGTGAACTTGTCTCCTTGCGCGTTGATGTTATCGGGGTTGAGGGTATCGTTTGTGGTTGCACCATGGTAGTTTTCACGCATTTCGTGTGGAGACGACCTGATCCCGGTTGAGAGGATCATTACGCACCCTAAGGGATAGAGGCGAAGTATAACTGGGCCGAGTTCTGTGCTACCCATGTGGGCATGGTTCACGGTCAGTGTAGTATTGGCGTTCGGGTTGTAGCGCTGTCATGTGTTTGGTTGTGCACCATCGAGGTTCTAGTTACTGGTCATCGAGGCCATTGCGTTGGGATGGTGGAGGTTGTCCCTTAGCTTGTAGGCATTGTCGTGTTTGTGTCGGGCGGGTAGTCGTTCTTCCTTATTGTTCTACGCCTGTTTCCCCCATTTTCCCTTCTGCCTATGAGTGGTGTCTTAGTTTCTTGTTTCTTGGACTACGTGCTTGCGTTCATCGTCAGTGGTGAGGTTAAATTGTTGTCATCATTTCCTTCTTTCCCTTAAAAAAAAAAAAAAAAAAATCATTTTTTCTTCACTTGTTGTCGTAATTATGGGGCGTTCATATTGGTCCCAAATTCTTTGAATAATATTTTCCAAAAATTTGATGTAAATTTTGGATCTCTATCAAACACAATTGTCTTGGGTATACCATGTAGTCGAGCAATTTCTATCATACAAATATTAACAATGTTGGGTGTCTTGTGAGTAAGGTTTACTGGAATAAAGTGGGAAGCTTTAGTAAGCTAATCCACCACAACCATGATGAAATCATGTTGCTTGGTTCTTTTCGGAAGCTTGGTGATAAAATCCATTGTTACAACTTCCCATTTCCACTCAAGAATGGGTAATGGTTGTAGCAGAACAACTGGGTTTTTGTGCTCAACTTTGACTTTTTGGGATTCCAAACACTTGACAATAAAATCAACAACCTCTTTCTCCATACCTGGAAAATAATATTGGCTCTTCACAACTTTAATAGTCTTCTGGTAACCTGGGTGCCCAAGATAAGGAAAATTATGCATTTATTTTAATATCATATTTTTCAATTCCTAAGAAATTGGAACATAAATTCTACCTCTGTACAAAATAATTTCATCCTCTTTTAACCAAAATTCACAGTTTTTTGCTGTAAAATATCTTGCTGGAATTTTGTCTTTATTTCCATGTACTGTAGATCTAACTTTGGATCCTCTAAAATTATATCTTTCAACTTTGATGTGTACATGCTAATGGTTGTAGCATACATCTCATGGAATATCTAGATGAGTGCATCAACTACCTTATTCTCTTTACCCTTGATGTGCTTTATATCAAAGCCATATTCATTGAGGAATTATAACCACTTGCTCTTCCTGGAATTTATATTTGGTTGTCCAAATAAATATTTCAAACCACTATGGTCTGTCCTCAACTCAAATATTTTCTCGATGAGGTAATACCTACACATTGTAAAGGCATGCACTATGGCTACCAATTCCAAATCATGAGTAGCATAGTGTATGTTTGTCCTAAGGTATGCACCTAACTGCTAAAGGTAAAAGCTAGGCCACCTATCAGTTTAGAATGGTTGTTTCTTTTAATTTTTTTTGGTTGGTCAAAGGGTTGTTATATCAATACAAAAACAATGTTTGGTTCAAAAAATGATATGGATCAGGGTCCTCTTTGGCTAGTGGCACACTAATGATAGACCAGTGAAATAATAGAAAGCAAAGGGAAACAAGAGACTACTCAATGAATAATCTACTGCAAGAAGTTCAATACTTAAAATATCATTTCAAGACATTAAACATGTATCAAAACAAAAATGACTCCCACAGGTTGCAATAAAAAAAATTCTTCACCAAAGAATTAGTTGTTTGACAGGTTGCATATCAGTAAAAATAAGTTATACAATAGCTAAAAGGAAATGAAATGTACTTTGCACAAATAAAAAATTGTATTCAAGATAAGAATAAAAACACATGAAGATTTGAACGAAACACCATCATCAAGATTATGTTCACCAGGTCGAGAGATTTAATCCATGCATAGAACGGGTCCAACCAGTCTAATGTAGTGTTATTCTTTCCCAAAATATTTGACCCTCAAAACATCCAAAGACCCCCTATTTAACAGATTTGCAGAGGTTCTCTTCCTTAGGGGACTGATACCTAATTTAGGTAAATATTTGTAGAGCAAATGAATAAATTCACTAAGACACTGGACTTAATCAACAAGAGTGGTTCTTATCACACACAAAAGACCACTCGTGTATCTAATCTAAAAAAATGTTGGAATTAATCAACTAAAAACTACTACTATCTCTCAGACAGAACTGATGCATGCATTGGAGGAACTGAATTGGCAGAAAATAGGCCTTGGAGTGACAAAATAGAGCTCTGTGATGAGTAATGGCATGCCTACGATTTGTTGAAGGCCACTGGAGATAAAGGGATGCATGAGAAGATATATGCTTGAGGAAGAGGGAGTCTGTTGAAGTGTTCTGGAACCAATCTGCGTTGACCTATGACTGAGACTTAACTCTTTGTCTGTGTCTAAGATTTCGAAAGCTAAGTGCACTTTGTCTTGACTGTAACTGACCCTTCTCCTCACTTTTACTGTGATGAACTGGTTGTGAATGGGAAGACGTAAAGGCATGCGTCCAATAGGAAGATAGGATGCATGCAGGAGGATGACGTGGATGTAGATGAAGTGGAGGGGAGTGGAGGTGAGATGGAGGTGACGTGGAGACCCGATGTCATATAAGAACGTGATTGCAAATGTTTTTGAGGGTGGTTTGGGTCCACACCACTCCTACCCCTGCAATCCCCCACAAGATGCCACGTACCCTTCCATTAATACCATGGTTCCAGTTGAGGGACCTCTCTAGAAATCTAACATCCTGGAAGTTTATGTCCCCTCAATGAATTGTGGTTGTCAATTGTGTCGCAATCTATGATTCAAGTAATATTCCTTCCTTACCTGCTACAGGGATCAATGGTCCGCAATCACCTCAAGAGTTCAGGATTTGGGAGTTTGTAAATGTTATTCTTGGAAAACTCTCAGAGTATCGTACTTTGAAGTGAAAGATCTGCCTCCACATTTCCTTTCTGATCCATGGTCCAGGTTTACTTCCGAAGTTTGGGCTTCGAGAGTTTTTGTCTCCTTGCTCGCGCAATCCTCCAAAGTGTCATATATCTGAAGAGGGAGATTTTTCATCACGTGTCCTTACTGATAGATGGTCCATATTCACTTCGAGACTTTGGGTGTTCGGGCTTCAAGATTTTGTAAATGTTTTTCTTGGAAATCTCCCGGAGTTATACTGGCCCGAAGTGACGTGGCAGGCTTTATGTCATATGATGTCACGGTTGTTGATGTGTCATGGAAATGGGTGAGTGATGCAACCAAATGACCTGGAATGAGTGCCATGTGTCATGACTGATGAGTGTGCCATGTGTCTCAACTAATGGTTTCCACATGGTTTGAAGCTTCGAGCTTCAGGAGTTTTGGATTGTGAGGCATGAAGTTCTCCCAAAGTAGTACGGGCCCAGAGTGACGTGACAGGATATTGGGACTTCGAGACTTCGACTCTTCGGGTGATTCTTTCTCTATTTCTTCACAAACCTTTTGGAGTGTTAAGCCTCTGAAGTGAAATATCTACCTCCACGTGTCCTCATTTATGGATGGTCAAGATTGAATTTGGAACTTTGGGACTTCGTCTCTTTGACTCTTCGGGAATTCGACTCTTGATGTTAAACCCCACGTGATTTCAACACTTCGAATGCACGAAAACCATCGATTTGATTGGCCTGATGGATCTTCACCGTTGAAAGTTAACCTGTCTGTTCCCACAATTTGAGCCCAAAATTGAACGCTCTGGATTGTTGCGTTTGTCCACGGGTGTTTTCTATGCATACAAAAACTTGACTAGCCTGTTGTGAGCTCAATCAATGGAGAACATGATGACAAGCATTCTGAACCAAATACGACATGTAATTATCCTTCAAGAAACAATAGAAACAGAAATGTGCAAAGACTCAATCAAGAAAGAAATGAATAAGAACCAAGTCACTCGTCCCTATGAGGTGCTAAGAACTGTATATTGGTTCCTTAAGATTAAATAACTTATCTTACCTTCCATTTCTTACCTTTGTTTTTTTTCCAACCTTGTTTTATCTGCTACTGTATCTCAACCATGCATTTATTGAATTAAAAACTAAGAATACACCCCAGTGGCTTTCTTGGGCTATGGATTCTTTACTGAAACTTGAAACTGCAGCTAAACCCCAGTTCCTTTGTTGGGATATGGAGTCTCTTATTCAAACAAGCTAATGAAAACCAACACACTAAAAAAAAATCAATTTGCGAACTAAAAATTAAATGGTCGAACTACGGGCTTATTCTCCAACTACCTACTCCATTCAACTAAAAACCAACTTAATCTTGTGTAATTCCACTTCCAATGAAACCAAGAAAACATTTGACTGAGAACCGTAGCTCTATGCAGGTCACTGTTTAGAATATTCCAAAGAGGATATATCAAATGCGACAAAAAGTTGGTAGGCATCTAGTACTTACAGTTGCAAATGATGATCATGCTAAAACTTCCAACCTTTGGGATTCTGGAAAAATAAGAATCCACCCATATCACTATTGGATCTTGAAACTCATGAAGATCCTCCAACTGGTTGAGAGGAATTTTTTTATGTTATGTAAGATATTCATTATAGACAAAACTGAGTTGCTCCTGTCCTCGTTGAAACAACTCATGAAATCCATGTGATTCACAACCATAAAGGGAAGAAAATACTCCTGATATTGCTCATCTTGTTGTTGGAAATGAACATGTATGTCTTCTGCATTGTTGGTTTTTCCTTGTTCTATCTCCTGAATGTCATCTTCAGACTTATAGATTTCCTATTGCTCAACAATTTCAGAAGGAAGGGGAAAAACTTGCTCGTGACCTTCAACATCACTTTCCTCATAGTTAATCAAATATTTATGAGAGCATAGAACAAGATATGTCTCATAACAATGACTATCTGAGTCACCTAGAATAATGCAAGATATAACCAAAGCCTTGTTATCATAAATTTCACCATTAATGTAATTCCCAACATCATATTTTTGAATTAAAGGATCAAAAGAAGACTCATATGTAACCGAATATTCCTCCACTTCCTCAACAAAAAATCCCCCCTTATTTTCACTACTAGAAGAACTAATAAGTGACCATCGAATATGAGATTCAAATTCTTCACAACAGTTCTCAAAAAGTAAATCAGTTGGAAAAACCTTTTTACAATGCTTATTGAATGCAACATGGAACTATTCCAGGGAGGAGATGCTAGCAAGGGGAAAGGATCGATACCACTCATGAGAATATCCCTCTAATGAGTACATGAACATCTTAATTAATACATCCTCATGATGTATTCCCCACTGATGGATGAGTTCATGAAACTCAAGCAAATTCTCAACACGGTTGTCATCTATGTGTTCTCTAAATCTGGGCAAAAAATCACCCCACTCATTTATAGTAGGAACAACATTTGGAAAACTAGGAACAACTGAGAAATTTAGTGGAGCAAACCTCCAATCCAAGATGGCTTCCATCTAAAAATATGACTTCTTACAAATGTGGAGTCGCCACTGGATTCTTTAACCATGGAGTCACTAGGTGAATGATATGCAGTCTGAATGTGTCTAGTCTTTGTTCACCATCAAACACATTTTCATTCTCATAGGGAAATATATCCCGTTACTATGTTCCCCGACAACGATGCCAGAAGATGTTGGTCCTAAGGTATGCACCTTACTGCTAAAGGGCAAATCTAGGCCACCTATGAATTTAGAATGGTTGTTTCTTTTAATTTTTGTTGGTTGGTCAGAGGGTTGTTCTACTAATAAAAAATCAATGTTGGGTTGGAAAAATGATATGGATCAGTGTCCTCCTTGGCTAGTGGCACACTAATGACAGACCGGTGAAATAATAGAAAACAAAGGGAAACAACAAACTACTCAATGAATAATCTGTTGCAAGAAGTTCAATACTTAAAATATCATTTCAAGACATTAAACATGTATCAAAAACACAATTACTCCCACAAGTTGCAATAAAAACAAATCTTCACCAAAGAATTATATGTTTGACAGTTTTCATATTAGTAAAAATAAGTTATACAATAGCTGAAAGGAAATAAAATGTACTTTTCACAAACAAAAAACTGTATTCAAGATAAGAATAAAACCACGTGAAGATTTGAACGAAACACCATCATCAAGAGTATGTTCACTAGGTAGAGATATTTAATCCATGCATAGAATGGGTCCAACCAGTCTGACATATTTTATTCTTTCCCAAAAGATCTGACCCTCAAAACATTCAAAGACCCCCTATTTAACATAGTTGCAGAAGTTCTCGTCCTTAGGGGACTGAGACTTAATTTAGGTAACTATTTGTAGAACAAATTATTAACTTCACTAAGACACTGGACTTAATCATCAAGAGTGGTTCTTATCACACACAAAAGACCACTCTTGTATCTAATCTAATAAAATGTTGGAATTAATCAGCTAAAAACTACTACTGTCTCTGTGACAAAACTAATGCATGCACTGGAGGAATTGAATTGGCAGAAAATAGGCCTTGGAGTGACATAAAAAAGATCTATGTTAGGTAATGGCATTCCTGCGATCTGTTGGAGGACATTGGAAATAACTAGCCGCATGAGAATATCTACGCTTAAGGAAGAGAGAGTCTTTTGAAGTGTTCTGGAACAAATCTGCGTCGACCTGTGATTGAGACTTAACTATCTGTCTGTGTCTAAGATTTTGGAAGCTAAGAGAAATTTGTCTTGACTGTAACTGACACTTCTCCTCACTTTCACTGTGATGAACTAGTTGTGAACGAGAATACGTGGAGGCAGACGTCCAATAGGAAGACAGGACGTGTGCAGGTGGACGACGTGGATGTAGATGAAGTGGAAGGGAGTGGATGTGACAGGCATGAGTGGAGGTGAGACGGAGGTGATGTGGAGACTTTATGTCATATAAGAATGTGATTGCAGAAGTTGTCGAGGGTGATTTGGGTCCACACCACTCCTGCCCCTGCAATCCCCACAAGCTGCCATGTACCCTTCCAACAATACCATGGTTCCAATTGCGGGACCGCTCTAGAAAATTAACGTCAGGGTAGTTTATGTCCCCACAATGAATTGTGGCCATTGATCATGTCGTAGTCTATGATCCGAGTAATATTCCTTCCTTACCTGCTACAAGGATCAACGATCTTGATTGATTTGAGATCAAAAGTCTGTAATCACTTCGGGAGTTCGGGATTTGGGAGTTTGTAAATGGTGTGCTTGGAATTCTCTTAGAGCGTCGTACTTCGAAGTGAAAGATCTACCTCCATGTGTCATTGTGGATGGATAGTCCAGGTTTACTTTGAGATTTTGGGCTTCGGGAGTTTTCGTCTCCTTTCTCGCGTAATCCTCTGAAGTGTCGTATATTCGAGGAGGGAGATCTGTCGCCACATGTCTTTGTTGATGGATGGTCCAGATTCACTTCGAGACTTCAGGTGTTCAGGCTTCGGGAGTTTGTAAATGTTGTGATTGGAAATATCCCAGAGTGTTATGCGCCCTGAGTGATGTGGCAAGATAGATTTCATATGATGTCACGACTGTTGATGTGTCACAGAAATGGGTCAGTGACACAACCAAATGACCTGGAATGAGTGCCACATGTCATGACTGATGATTTTTCCACGTGTCTCAACTGATGGTTTCCACGTGCTTCAGCACTTCGAGCTTTGGGAGTTTTGGATTGTGAGGCATGAAGTTCTCCCGGAGTAGTACGATCTCAGAGTGACGTGGCAGGATCTTAGAACTTTGGGACCTTGTCTCTTCATGTAATTATTTCTCTAGTGCTTCGCAAACCTTTCAGAGTGCTAAATCTCTGAAGTGAAATATTTGCATCCATGTGTCCTCATTTATGGATGGTCAAGATTCACTTCAAAACTTCGGATCTTCGGCTCTTGGGACTTTGGCTATTTGGCTCTTGATGTTAAACCCTGTGCTATTTAGACACTCTAAATGCACGAAAACCGTCGATTTGATTAGCCTGATGGATCTTCACCGTCAAAAGTTAACCTGTTTGTTCCCACAATTTGAGCCTGAAATTGACCTCTCTGGATTGTTGCATTTTTCCATGGGTGTTTTCTGTGCATACAAAAACTTGGTCGACCTATTGTGAGATCAATCAATGGAGAACATGATGACAAGCATTCTGAACCAAATACAACATACAATTATCCTTCAAGAAACAATAGAAACATAAACTTGAAAAGACTCAATCAAGAAAGAAATGAATAAGAACCAAGTCACTCAATAATGGGAAACTGACTTAACCAACCAAAAGAGGAAAAATTGATGAATTCATAGGGAAAAGAGGGAGGAGAGGCATGGGTGAAAACCTAGGTTAAAACAATGTCTTTAATGTTCCTTTAATTTTCTTGATTTGTAGCACACCATATGTCCATTCTGACTAAGAACTCCACCAAGTCCTTCTTTACATGCATTTGTTCATGCAATGAAGTATTCATTTGGATCCACAATCCTCAACACTGGAGCACTAGTCAACATACAATTCAAGTGTTGGAAACTTCTTTCACAATATGATGTCCACTCAGACTTCACACCCTTCTTTTGCAAGTAAATAATTGGGTGTGCAATCTTTGAGAACCCTTCAATAAATATTTTGTAATAACCTGCAAATCCCATGAATTATCTCACCTCAGAGACATCCCTTGGAGTTGGCCACTCTTCAATGGATTTTATCTTCTCTGGGTCCACTGGTATCCCTTTCTCTAAAATAATATGCCCTGAGTAATGTATCTTCCTTTGGTAGAATTAGAACTTTCTCAACATTGAAAATAGTTGATGTTCTCTCAATACTTGTAGCACCATACTCAAGTGTTGCTCATGTTATTATTCATATTTTGAGTAAACAAGTATGTCATCTAAAAATGCAATGACAAATTTATCCAATTATTCTCTAAAAATATCATTCATTAAACACATGAAGACTGTCGGTGCATTTGATAACCCAAATGGCACAACTGTGAACTCATAATGGCCATACCTTGTTTTGAAGGAAGTATTGATAATGTCATCTTCCTTAATTCTTACCTAGTGATAACCTGACTTGAGATCAATCTTAGAGAATACTTTAACATCTTTCAGTTGATAAAAGAGATCATCTAGTCCTTGGCAAAGGGTACGTGTTCTTCATAGTTACCTTTTTCAATTGCCTAAATTCAATTCAAAGCCTCATGCTTCCATCCTTTTTCTTCACAAATAATATTGGGGCACCCCAAGGTGACACACTTGGGTGTATATACCCCTTCTTTAGAATTTCCTACAACTTCTGATCTAAAATTGAAGAAGACTTGAAACACTTGAAAACTTATTGCAAGTGAATGTTATGTGTTTAAAGAAAAATGATCAGTTTGCAACACATAAAATAAAGGATTACTTATGCAAATTACACATAGACAGAAGCATAAACATTGAACATAAACACATAAGCACAACAATTGATAAAGGAGTTCACCCCTCTTATGGGCTACATCTCCTGGTCCAGCTTCCAATGGATAATTATTATTAATTGCTCAAAAAGTGCTCAAAAACATGTCTTACAATGCTCAAATTGTCAAACCGACTGCTCCAATGGCTTCCCAGCGTCCCAAAACCCCTGTCTGGGCTCTTTCGGCACCTCAATCGATCGAAAAATGAGAAAGATATGCCTCCTGGAAGTTCTTCCTTCAAGCTTGTTGTCTCTGGTTCTACAATTCGCACCCTCCTTCAATGAACTTGGCTCACACGCTCTTTTAAGCGCAAAAACCCAGCACCAGGCGCAACCGCGCCAACGGTGCAAATCGTAGAATGGTTAAGGGCACGCCAGCCCCTAACCACCTCGACACCTGGGCGTATGGTGCATATGACCGTGGTTCTGGCAAATAGGTGGTTAGTTGGTTACACAACCGTGTAACCCCCTCCGCGCCCCCAACTCGTGGGCATATGCAAATAGTAAAAACCACGGGCCACGTTCCAAACCTCGCGCATATACAATGGAGTGGCATATGTATTAAACCATACCCGCGCGCATATTTTTATAACACGGTTATATGTATACAATGGAACCATGGGTCGGGGCTAAGCCCCGACCCACCCCCATTCCATTTAATACAATAAACAAACATAAATACAATGCAATCCGTATTCATTACAAGGAATAAATGGCGGCAAGTTGGTTATTGGAATTTGTAAAGGCACTATGTGAAGGAGAGGTCCGGGGGTCGAACCCCGCGGCCTCCAACATTTTGTATATAGAACTCCTTAGCCAACCAGTGAGTGACACGTGGCACCCTTGGATTGGGCCACGTGTCCTCCTATTATTGGCCACCCAAGGACACGTGTCAGCATCTGACTCGCCAAAAACCGACCAATCAGCCTCTACCACATCACCATTGTACGGTCTGTATGGCCCTGCCACATCAGACCATACGGACTGTACGGACAGGTACAGTCAGCATCAAATTTTTTTGCCTGTTTGGCTTGACGAACAGATCGCGATATCTTCTCCATACAGACTCTGTTTGAGAAAGTAAATATACCACCAAAATCAGGAAGACGAGACGGACGCAATGGTACTATTTTTGTTTCATTCCAAGAACTTTGAAAATTGAGCAAAATTTGATCCCCTGATCACACCTCTCCATTGGAAAGCTTTTGGACCTCCAAAAGACTATCTCAGTCTATGTCAATATGAGGGTATAGTTCCCTCACCCTTCCAACCTCAATCCACTTGGCTTTGCTTGGATTC
>SNQJ01S0036416.1:0-24948 GCA_010110895.2 Picea sitchensis
TTTTTGAAGCAACCGAGAATGGTCTACACACGTCTATGTGAATTCTCTCTAGGATCATCGAAGCATGGTTATCCTTTTCATGAAAGGTGGAATTTACATACTTCCCCATGGTGAAACCCTTGCACTAATCTAACTGAGAAAGTGTTCCCATTGGAAGTCCCGTAGATATTTGCTGCATGATTTTCAATGCTCCATGTTGAAGATGGCCTAATCGCTTGTGCCATAATTCTCCCTCATCCCGGCTCACAAATTTTTCTTCCTTGCCCATCATGGAAGTGGAACCATCTACCTCTAGCTTGTAGATATTCTTAACTTGAATCGCTATCTTCTTGACTTGACCTGTTGTTTTATGTTGCAGGAAGGATTTTCCATTGCTGAAAACAACATCATAGCCTCTGTCCTCCAACATTGTGACTGAGACCATGTTTTTCTTCAGACCTGGAACATGCATAACATATTTCAATTGAAATGGTTTACCTGAATCCCTCTGAAAGGTAATGGTACCAATTCTAGTTGCACTGTATCGCCCATCATCGCCCATCTCTATACGCATTTTGAGATCTTTCTCCTCCAAGCCACTGAAAATATCCTTATCTCCCGTCATGTGGAAGGAAGCGCCACTATCCAAATACCACACTAATCCCAATGCACTTGATGCCATGCATGCGATCAATGAGAATTCAAGTTCAAATTGTGAGTCAAGGGCCTCACCAGCTACAACTCCAACAACCTTCTTGTTCTTCGTCTTCTGCGGACAGTTAGTAGCGAGATGCCCATGTTTGTGACAGTAAAAGCACTTTACTTTGGACAAATCCAACTTCTTGCCTTTAGACTCATATTTTGAATGGAATTTCTTCCCCTTCCCTTTCCTTGCCTTGGTAGCCAAAGAAAAATCCTCTTCATCATCATGCTTTGATGAAGATCCATCTTTGGTGTTCCGCCTGAACTCCTCCTGCACCAAATTCAACCATAGTTGTTCCCAATCTGGCGATTTTTCCCTTCCATTGACAGAGTCTTGATAACTATGCCAACTCTTGGGAAGTCCTAGGAGAGACAAGCTCACCAAATCATCATCAACGACTATTATTCCCACACTCCCCAGCTCATCCCAACATTATACAAACTTCGTGAGATATTTTGGAATGGATTCGCCCTTCTCCATCTTGATCTTCTTGATTTTATCTTTGAGCGCCAATTTCCTATGGTCGTTGTTGTTTTGGAATAGATCCGTCAAAGCATTCTACATTGCATATGGTGTGGCTTTCCCATGGAGGTTTGAGACAATGTGGTCTCGTACTCCCTCCAACATGATCGTCCTCGTCTTTTCCACTTTCTTTTGCCATGCATCAAGATTTGCAGCGTCTGCAGCATCTGGCTTAGGAACATCTTTGTCAATGAATTCCTTCAAGCCATTGTCTTCGAGTACTTCCTCCATATTGTCCTTCCAAGAAATGTAGTTCGAGCTTCCCTTGAGTGCATACTCTAACCTCAAGCCATTGAAATCCATTTCGATCTTGAATCAGTTGTAGCACCAAGAAATTTTTTCTGCAAATTTGAATTCTATCCAGTCACAAACTCAACTTCTGCAATCTTCTGCGCTCTGATACCATGTAGAATTTTTAATACAAATTATGTATTGCCTGGATTCTCCCGATCTAACAATTATATGCCACTGTTAAATACAAAATCGCTTCTACAAATATTCTACAGAATTTAAAACACGATCGCCAATTGCAATATCAAGAAGAAAGATCAATCACACATAACACAGATGTTTTACCGAGAAAGCATAAAGCTAAAAAACCCACTATAATATATTATGCATATATCATGGATCATGAAACAATCTCATACAAAACTCTAATCCAAGAGTTCTCAATACAATATACAATCGTCTCACACCGTCATACAAAAATTGACAAATTCATGTGCCAATTTACTGATTCCAGACAACCTGCCTCCTCTGCGTAATCCCTGCAATGAATGAATTTCTCTTGCCTAGGCTGCGCATTCCTCATGGGCACATCCAATGTGTGTGTAGTTGCATGAGTGCACCCACTAAAGTCACAACTGATAGTCAAACTGTCCCTTTCACCTGTTATCTCAATTGGGTCTCCACTGGATCTGATATGCATGTAGTTAATAGTGGTAAATCTTCAGTTGCATGTGAGACCACTGATTGTGAATTAATTAATAATTAATTCACTGATCTCTCACTAGTGTAAGTTCAGTTACAACTAGTACAACTGAGCTTAACTAACTTAACTAAGTTAAACTACTTTACAACTCACATAACTACACATCTAATTCTGTTACAACTTCGAATCACTCAGTTACAACTAATTCGACTGGCAAGTCCCACCAATCAACCTTTGAACTCGAATTTCCTATAGCTAACTGATTTTCCACTTCAGTTAACTATTTCCAAGTGCTCATTGAGAATAGACTAATATTTATTGTCCAATTTATTTAAGGGAAAAATAAATTAGACACACATTTCTTGTTGACTTTTCAACAAAACTCAATGAATTTCAACACCACCATAAATTCGGATTTATCAATTGCTTCTTTATCAAATCTCTGAAATGGTAAATATTTTTTTTATTTTTTTTGATTAGGTTCTGTTTGAGAAACAATAAATAGATTTACTTCTGATTTTGTTTTTATTTTGAGACTAGCTACATAATCGAAAGATTCTGTAGCCATTCTATTCAAAATTATTTATTTCTATTATTATCTAAACTTTGATTTTGTTTTACCTTTTCAAGTAAGCAACAACTTATGATGTTATGTTTAAGGAAAATGAATCATGAGTTAAGCGGTTCAATTAGCTTAAGTAATTTCCCATTTTTTTTAAAAACAATGTCATTAATATGATTTTTTTTATGTAAGGACTCCTACAGGAGTATTCTTGTTGTTATTCTATTTTTGCAAAACAAGCTTATTTTCACAAATCATCCTCTACCTTGTATTATAAGAGGTAACTGATCCAATACATGTTTAAATAGGTGTTGTTTCTTAGTGTTATGGACACGTTTTTCTAGATTACAGAATGGACATATAATTTTGGAAGTGATATGGGAAAGCAGATTGTCGTTGGCTTTAGACCCTTGTAAACTGTGCAATGTTTTTTTCATTGTATTCTCCTATTATTTCTATGTTATGAGATGTTAATTGTGTTTATTTAGCTTTAGTCTTGTCTTCACATGATATTTCATATCTTTGATTATCTAAATGTTGTCCATGATTTGTTGGTCTAGTTTGTATATGTGATCGATCAATTATTTAGTTATTTTTTTGAGTTTACTTATGATATTAAATGATTGATAACATCAATTCCCAGGATTGAGATTTCTTTTGTCCTCATCTATTGGTTATCTTGAGGTCACATGATATTTAATTAGTTACATTTCCATTGTTACAAATTCACTCCAAAGAACGAAACACTTCCTTGAATTTCTTCAGGAAGTATTACGATCGTTTCTGTCATAGGTTTCCACTTAATACATGACACACAGGAGCTCACACAATACAAAGAGACGAACTTAGTATATTATTTATGATCAACTAGAGGTTAGTAGATGTATTTCTTTCTTTTATTTAAATTTGTTTGTATTTGAATGAACAATGATTGCATAATTCAAACGTTGATTGGCTTTGTCTATTTTTGTGTTATCATCACCATCATATTCATTCAATATTTATTAGTTTAATGTTTTTTAAACATTTGAAAGAGTATTGTTCATATTTGATCTTGTTCATAAACTTTATCAAACAATTATTTTTGCAAGATTTTATTTAAACCTTGTAAATTGTATATAATCATCGTATATTAACACTATTAGCTCAAAATTTTGTAATTAGTATCTCGATTGTTAGAATCATAGCTTTAGATTAGTTTATTTCCTTTTATTGTTTTAGGACCCTAGTTGGCTAATGGAGCCATTAAACCCGTCTGGTTAGATCATACCAAATGACTTGAGTTAAATAGACAACATCGGTCTAGATCTATCCTTCTTGTTGATGGTGTGTCATAAATGCCTGTCAACAGGGCAGTCAATCCAGCTGATACTAGACTCATTACCTTTGATCTAGATAATGGAGAACCACGCCTTCCCGCCCTGGAACATCACATTACATTGATGTATCATCAGTGAAGGTGCATACACTTGCATCATGTCCAAAGTAGTATGGCAGAAACTCGGCTCCCCTGAGATAGTAACATCTTCCATCACCCTGCAACCTTATGATGGTCGACCCTCATCCCCTGAAGGGATCTTCCAAAATGTCCCCATTGAACTCAGGGGAAAAACCATCCTCATTGACATTGAATTTATTGACGCCCCACTTGATTAAAATATCTTATTTGGTCGTAGCTACATGTACACCATGAAGGTGATAGCATCTTTTGTGTTTTGAACGATAATGTTCCCCCACAACGGGAAAATCGTCACCATTGACCAAATTACACATTACGTACCTAATCACTCTGCCAACATCGATAACATTCTTCCTCTTGTCTGCACTAGCTCGGACGCTTATTCAGTCATCGACATGGATCCCGACATCTTCAAGGACCCATCCTTGCTGGGGGAATATCATGGAGTGCCACCTCTCCTACATACTTCTGCACAAGTGTGTGTAGTATCTTCTAATGGAACTGATATGGACACCAATACTCCTCCCATCGAGGCACCTCCCACATCAAGCTTCCACCAGTAGAATAACTATTACCTCAGGAATTCCCCGAGAACCCCATTGCACCACATATCCCAGATTCCCCCTCCCGCTCCAGGGGAAAATCCCAGTTTGGGAGACAGTTCCCCAAGTGATTACCCAAATTCCATTCTTCTACCCCCCACCTGAAGTCCAAGCATTCCAGGTAGTTGCGACCCTTACCCTTCCTAACATGGTGCTTTCCATCCCTATATGGTATCCTCATCCACCCATGATGGTTCCTCAACCATATCTCCCTCCTCAAATAGAGGGAATACCGATGAAAATCCCAGTACATTCTCTTGCCACACCACCATCACCCCCAACTGTGGGCACCACTGCCATTGCTTGGGGCCGACGAAAGAAGAAAGAGCCCAAAACTCCACTTCCTCCTCGAGTTCAACCTCCTTGTGCACTATGAGAAAGATAAGGGCACCCCACTAATCGATGCCCTACTTTTTCTGAGTTACGCAATATGACCCATCTCCCGAGAGAAACCACATTTCTCACCACTCCACCAAGTACATCCACTACTACTATGGAGTCCTCCACTGCAAGAAGTAAAGGGTTGCAAACCAAATTCGCATGTGCCATATGTTCATAATATGGCCATTACACTCATCTTTGCCCGACTCTACCTTAGTTTCACCAAAYGTTAGCCACAGTATGCTAAACATCTCGACCAGAGCCCTCTCAACCACCCCTTACTAAAGCTCACATCACTGGCATTCAATATCTTTCATYGTCAGTCCCCACGTGAAAGAGGTACCCTCTACAGTATCGTGACATTCTCTTGATGTATAGCGGTCCCTCACACCCTGTACACAATATCTCATCTGCGTCCTCACCACTTGGGGACACCAATGCTTACCCATTGATCATTCCCCTAGTCACCTCCCAGGATCCCCTGTATTCTCGTATTTTTCACTACGACGAAGATATCCTAGAGGAAATAACTACCCTCAATTGCCCATGGACTGTACTCCATCATCGAGCACTTTTCCTTTCACAAGAGGCCTTTTATCCTCCTACCCAAGCTTCCATATGCATAATCGAAACCAAATATTTTATTCATTTGGGGCATATAGACTGGTTCAACAACCCTATCCCTACCCCAGATGCTTTTGAAGAAGGAAACATGGCCAACATCTCCCCCACTGTCAAAGTTGACATTTCCCCCAAACTGGGAATCATAGAATAAATCACCATTGGCGCCGCATGCTCCCCTGAAGAACTCATTTCTTATAAATCTCTCTTTCAGGACTACTGGGAAATTTTTTCCTGGTCATATATGGAGATGCTCAACCTCAATCCCTCTATAGTCGAACATCAAATCAACACTTTTCCATATGTCTCCCCAGTTCGTCAAAAGCAACGCCCTCTTCACCCATCAAAAGATATGACTATCAAAGCTGAAATTGACAAGTTATGCTCTGTCGGGTTCATCTACCCCATTGTGTACACTTCATGGGTCTCCAACCGTGTCGTCGTTAACAAGAAACATGTCATTATTCATGTCTGCACATACTTTCGCAATCTCAACCACGCTTGTCCCAAAGACAACTTCCCAACCCCTTTCATTGACCAAATTATCGATGACTGTGCTGGCCATGAGGCATTTCCTTTATGGATGAGTTCTTTGGCTATAATCAAATCCATATCCATATAGCAGATCAGTATAAAACCGCTTTTACTACCCCTTGGGGTACATTTTCTTATCGTGTCATGCCTTTTGGACCCAAGAAAACAGGTGCTACGTTCCAACGGACCATGACTTATGTTTTTCATGATATTTCTCACATCATCCTTGCTTATTTGGATGACCTCACTGCTTGATACAAAAAGTGAACTCAACATTTAGACGACTTACACATCATATTCCAACGATGTCGCCAATACACTATCCGCTTGAACCCCCTCATGTGTGTCTTTTGCATCACTGTGAGAAACCTCCTTAGGTTCATTGTCTCCCAACATGGCATCACGGTGGACCCCCTCAAGGTCCAAGCTATCACAGAACTTCCACAACCTAGGAATTTATGGCAATTGCAGAGCTTGCAAGGAAAATCCAACTTTTTATGTCTCTTTGTCCCCGACTACGCCACTCGTGTGCATGGTTTCATTCGCCTCCTATGCCATGATATCCCATTTTGATGGGACGAACATGCTCAAACAAATTTTGATGATTTAAAATATGCCTTATCCAATGCCCTATTGATTAGTCCCCCAAACTATGATCATGATTACATCCTCTACTTGTCATCCTCAGTCGTATCAGTAGCAGGAGTCCTCATCCAATCAGGGGATGATGAGAATGAACATGTCATTTACTACATCAGTAAAAACCTTTCAGGTCCACCCTTGAAGTATAATGATGTTGAGAAACTCTCCCTAGCACTTTTCCTTGTAGTCCAAACGATGTGTCATTACATCCTGCTTCGAACTACCAAGGTCATAGCAGATTCAAACCCCATGCAGTACTTTCTTAGTCGACGAAAAATTAATGGAAACTTTGCCCGATGGATCTTTATCCTCCAGGAATACGACCTAGAGTTATCAACTCCCAAAATCAAGAAATTGCTTGTCCTCACTGAACTCATTACGAATTTTCCCTCAGATGCTAAAGCATCCCCTGTCAATACAGATTTCCCCGACGAACATCTCTTCTTCATCCCCTCCTATGACCCCTAGTATGACTACCTTCTCGTCTACCTTTGGACACAGAAGTTTGGGTCTCACCTCTCTCGAGATGATAATTGACACATTTTCCATCAGGCCCCTTGATATATCCTCATCAGAGATGTTCTCTATCGACATGGGGTCGACACCATCCTTCACCGATGTTTGACCATCGACGAAGCTTACAAAGTCTTGAACGATTTCCATAGTTGTTCTTGCGATGGTCACCTATCGGGTATGTCCATCGCCCAAAAAATCATTTGAGAAGGGTACTTCTATCCCATGTTGTTTCATGATTGCATCCATGTTATCAAGAGATGCGACAAATGCCATATCTATGCAAGAAAAGCATGAGCGCCACCAGCTCTTCTACATTCAATCATCCCCACCGACCCCTTATGCAAATGGGACATAGACTTCATGAATTTCCATCCCCCATCTAGTAATGGAAACAAGTAAATTGGCATGGCAGTAGATTACTTTACCAAATGGGCCGAAGCCATGCCCACTTTCAACAATACCGCTGACACAAGAACACATTTTTTCTTTAACCACATCATTACCCGATTTAGAGTCCCACTACAGTTAGTGTTCAATCATGGTAAACACTTTGAGAATGATATCTTCATGAAACTCTCCTCAAATTTAGGCTTCTCCCATGATTTTTCCTCCCCATACTACCCTCAGTCCAACAGACAGGTCGAGGCTGTCAACAAAGTCCTCAAAACCATGCTACAACGTACCGTCAACAAAAATAAGACCACATGGCATCATATGTTGTTTTCTGTGTTATGGGATTATCACACGATAGTCAAAAATGCCACTGGCTTTACACCATTCCACCTCATCCATGGGATCAAATCCACCCTCCCTATCGAGTGTGAAATCCCCATGTTACTCATTTCCATTGAGTTGTTACTCGACACTCCTCCAATGGAGTAGCACCTGTTGACCTTAGAGTCGCTGGGTGAAGATCATCTATCTTCATTACAGAACAATGAGGCAACTAAAAAATGGTCCAAAGCCACCTTTGAACGCCATGTCAACCTTCGCTCATTCAACGAAGGGGATCTCATATTAGCCTACAATATTTCTCACGATACCCTCGGCCATGGAAAATTCGAGTCATTATGGCATGGACCCTACATCATCCAACACTGCCTCACTAAAAGCACATACATCTTGGCCTTTGCAGAAGGCTACCCTCTCAAAGAACCCATCAATGGGTTGTACCTAAAGAAGTTTTATGCTTGAGCATAGCCATTCTACCTTAGGTTTTTCTTTGTACACATTTATAGAGTTTTTAGTCTTATTTTCCGCCACCGGTCCTCATATCTAATCTATCATCTGTGTTATTGATAGATGCATCATTCATTAGCTTACCACATTGGTTATGTTGACGGTGCCAGCCGCTGAACCCAAAATATGGCTTCAACCACTTGGGCCCTATATACCCCCTCACATGTGTTTCTCCACTCTAGTGGCATATGTTTGGGCTCAACCACCAACAACCAAGTTGAATACGACGTCGTCATTGGTTTCCTTGCCGAGGCCAGTTACCACCACATTTGTCACCTTAGAGTTCTATTATATTCCCAACTTGTCATCCTGTAGCTCAACAATGTATATCATGTTCATGATCCTTGCCTCTTTTGCAAATGACTGCAAGTTAGACTATTATATTGCAACTTTGATTCAATCACATTTACACATATTCCAAGACAATTTAATCAAATAACAGATAACATGGCTAACCTAGTATTAGATTGGCATTTATCACATTAAAACATCATTTCATATACATAAACATCATACATTTGTCACGGCATATAGAAAAGACCTCATAAGCATAAAAACATCCACACATGGAGACATAAATGATCCAACAAATCTATATCCATATATATATAAATCATCAGTGTCATCAAGTGTTTACAAAAATACAAGATACATCACATCTAGGATTGTGAGTCCCCCCCCACCCACCCCTGTAGGTACAAAAATGGGTACCCCCTACCCTATACAAAATGGGTATCAAATACCTTGTACAAAATGGGCTCTAGAGCCTATAAATACATAAACCTGACACTCATGGTGCCCCCAGAGCTCCCCCCCAGGTCCTCTCTCAGTTAGAGGCACCCCACCAGTTGGGGGCCCTCCAGGTCCAGGGGGAAGCTGACTAGTCATCGTTTCCCTCGCTACAACTGCTCAGTTGATCAAGGTACCCCACTCCATCGGTACACCCACACACTGCTCCAGGACCACATGGACTCAGGTATGCCCCACAACACCTGCTCGAAATGATGACGCAAGTCCTCTACCATCGCCCTGGCCTCTTCCTAGGGATAATGAGATGGTCCAACACCAACATCATCTCATCTCCACCTCTACCCTGCCCTCAGATCTACCAGCGATGGTCACACTGGTCCTCGATGAGCCAGATCCTAAACCATCTCTACTTCTCGGCCTCGAGGTCCCACATCTGGAAAACAATACCAAAGATAAAGTCA
Source organism: Picea sitchensis (assembly GCA_010110895.2). NCBI lineage: Eukaryota > Viridiplantae > Streptophyta > Pinopsida > Pinales > Pinaceae > Picea > Picea sitchensis. The sequence goes on from SNQJ01S0036416.1 coordinate 9,906, forward strand.
ACATCCATATGTACATATATAATCAAATTCTAGCTATCCAAATCATAAAACATAAATACAAAGACCTACCTCTCTGATCCCAATCCTCCCTAAGAGGCAACATCATGTCAGGAACTTGTCGGTAGTCCATACTAGTGTATGGATACCTCAATATCACCCATGGCATATATTTCCACACATGTGCCACCATGGTCGTGAAGTAATGGCCACCCTCTCCACCCTCGTGTCCGGCCAACACATGGGCCCACCACATTAGATGCGACTCTCATGGCCCTGCAGGCTCCACAGAATCCTAGGGTGCAAAAACGACACCCTCTCTAGAAACCAAGCCACAAGAATCGACCCAAAGGAAAATTTAGCAGATTCAGATCTCCAACACCAGTTAATATGCCCCAACATGCTTGTGTGCAACATCAGGATCCCCATAAAGGACCCTCTCCACGATCCTCAGCTAACCTCCTGTGATCCGTTGAGTCCCAAAGGATCCATAGATCCTCACCACCATAGCCGCAATGCACTCTGTCAGGAGGTCCTCAATCTCCTCAATCTAAATGACCAAACTCGACATCGGGTGTGGCCCTCTGTAGTGGCGAGCCACCAAGTCACCTACTCGCTCGTCCCCCAACAACTGGGGGTCCATAGAAAGGGCCATCCCATGGAATTGGAGCCCCGCCAAAAAGTAGACATCCTTGATAGTCGAGAATGTCAGATGTTGTCCTCTCACGATGAAACATTGCAGATCAGTGCTCCACATAGCTATCATATACTGAAGTAGGAAATCCTTCGACCATATTAGTGGGCAGTTGAAGAACTTGAGCAACTCGTAGGCTACCAAGTGTCTCCGCACACCCGAATTCTCTCTCACTGCCTCTTGAAGATTGTGCAGTCCCACTCTCTCCAATGCATGAGCATCGTAGTCTCTGGAATATGATGATCACCTGCATCCAAATAGAAACACTTGTTCAACCTTCATCATCCATAAAAAGAATCAACAATTCAAAATTTTCAAACCCCTTAGCCTTGCCTCTAGTGTGCGACTTTCACCCATACAGGTGCGCACATGTGCACACCTTCTCTTTGCACATTTGTGCACTCATGCGTAGTTGTCTATGAAATAGCCACGCATCCCATGTGAAACTGTCACCCAGATAGGTGCACACATGTGCACACCTCTTCTCTAGACAGATGCACACTGATGCACAACTGTGTAAGAAACAATTGCGCACAATGCGCAACTGTCAATCAAACAGGCGTGCATCTCATGTGCGACTGTATTTCCCTCCCCCATGCCCACATGCGTGGTTGTGTCAATCACAACCGCACACTATGCATGGGAAAAGGAATTATACCAGTGCATATGCGCGTGGGTATTCCTCCTTTTCCCGCACGTTGGTGGGCCCCTACCCAAAAATACCCATGTACGGCCCTCCGTACACCCCCTAACTACATTCTACCAATTTCATAGGATGCAGGAGGATAAGACCACTAACCTGTCTCTCTCCACTCCCATATCAGTCAACTAATGCTTCTGTAATCTCCAAATCTCCTTAGAATACCCTCGTTAATTCAGCTACAACGACGGCTATAAATGAGGTACCATTGTAGGCCCACCAGCCATATATAGTCCCTTTTTCCAAACTTCCACACTCAGTTACAAGAGTCGCGAACCTTCATTTCCTGATCCATTCTCAGCCACGGGATCTTGGTCCCGCCATCTACACATTCACATTCCCCGGGCCATCATCTGAACCTGGTCCCACCATCTACACATTCACATTCCCGGGCCATCATCTGAACCTGGCCCTGAAGGATCATTTTTCTCACGTCATGTTCAGGTATGCATGCTCATGTTTAGAATTTTATCAAATAGTTGTCATATGTTCTTTATCACCAGATATTGTTCACGTTGGGTATTTGGTTTTCATGTGTGCAGTACCTGTTCATCAAAACGATGCAACCCCTCCAGGTTTATGTTCAACACTAGCATGTAATTATTCTCCCCTATAAATCAGTTGCATCTCCCAATCACACCCTCTGACGTTTACCTTTAGGGTCCTTACATCTGGCTCTACAGTATCTTCACCTCTACGCAATTTTGGTATTGTCACCTAGAAACACTCTACCTCACATGAGTTGTCCCATTCATAGTTCCTCTTGGCCACTTGACACTCATGGTGATTTCACCCCTTAGGGATGGGAGTCTTGATAGTATTATGCACTTCCGAGAATGAACCCCATACTTCTTCTCATCATATTTCTATCTTTCCCACTAGACTCCCAGATCATATCATCTCAGTTCTATTTGACTGCACCCCTGCAGTATCACTAGCCCTCCATCTCATCCACCATCAGTTTTTCAATCTGCAGATTGTCCTCCATTCATTTACCTCATACAGAAACCCACCCATGGGGTCCCCACCCTCCACCAGTTATCTTTTGCAAATTGTACCCTAACAGGCCAAGCCACCTTTCACTGGGTCACCTATTTCTGTATCTATACACTCAACCCAAATTAATCTTTATTTCTTTGGTAATTGTAAAAAGCCTTTGTTTCTAGCATTTACTTAGTTTTTTGTCATCACCCTTGATGACCTTATTTTTTCTTGGCAACGCAACCCATGTCTCCCTTGGTTGGGGCATCCACTCTTTTTTCCTTCCGACATCATTCATGAACCCCAAGTATCCTTGGTCCATGTACCCATGATCTCTAAGTTTGTCCACTTTTTTAGCCTCTGGCACAGTTTAACCCCATATCTAGTCGTCCCCTTGACACTAGATACAGTTTTGCAGTTGCCTCCAATCATCCTTCAAAATTCCCCAACCAAGGGCAGTCTTGAGTCTCACCGCATCTTGACTTCATTCGTGTTACCTATGAGTACCTGATATCATCTCAGTGAATTTCATGGATCCATTTTCTTCTTGGAGTCACATCTCCCTTTTTGTCGACATCAACACAGTTTCCAGAAGGGCGACAATATCTTGACTCTCATTACCTTCACAATGAGGAGTCTCGGACGGCACAGAGAGAATCATCATTTCTCTCTGCTTCCATTGACCCCTATAACAATTGACTTCAACAAACCCTCATGTTACGGTGGGCCTTACTATGCGACTATTGCAATTGTTTCATACCAGCCAAAGACCTCTGAATTCATTAGGCCATCAATGCCTATGAGTCATCAAAAATTCTTATAGTCATCCTTGCCTCACTTCAGAGTAAGTTCACCATTAAGAACAACCATATGTCATTATCAACCACCCCTAAGGGTGCTGCATTTATCTACATCAACATAAATCATCAGTTATAATCTCACGTTATGGTTACATGACATGAGCATGGGGCATGCCTGCCTCGTTTATACACACATTTTCCTTTCTTACTAGATAAATATTTAGGTCCCACATTTTTCCCTCCCCCTTCGGCGGATCACTCTTGCAGTTCCCGTTTTCACTCTTCATTACAATGGCACTCTCAGTAAAATAAACATTGATGTATTTCGACTATACGTATGCTCCTAACCTCACACATCAGGGGGCATCTATTATCACTGAAAAATCATCTGCAACATTGCACACAAATGGTTAAGGAAACACATCAATGCCAACATCAATTAGTCCACCTACAACACTGAAATGCATTCAAAAGGCAAACTAATATGCAATTGGGTCAAAAATTGACATGTGCAAATTCACCAAAGGAAGCATGCGCACAGTGCACAATGTGTGGGGGGCAACAAATCCCTCAACATGCACAATGCACCAAGTGCACGACTATGTACGAGAAAAGTTGCACACTTCTATGAACGATGCATTTATGGATCTTTTTGGCCCCTCAACCACTTATGGACTAGCTCCCAACACGATTTGACCCTCATATCTGAGCGAAATATGAATGGGAGGCCGGTCAAGGACTAGAGGGTGCCCTAAAAGTTGTAGATTTTAACCTTGTACAATATTTACTACAAACAGATTTTCAGTAAAAGAATAGAAAAGATATAATGGAAAATACAAACATTACACAGAGATTTTTCCCCTGGAAACCCAAACCAGGAAAACCATCATATTCTATATTCATTCATCACGATACATTGTTTACAACACAATATACATATACGAGCCAGAGACATCCAAAAACCTAACCCAATGACTTGGATTAGTCAACAACCCTAATTCCTTAACCAGAAATAGAAAACCATCAGCAAGAAAAACCATGTGCCGAAAAACCACCTAAATATGTGACATGTTTCCCGAGGAAAAAAAAAATTAGGTGACACTACTACTCTTGAAAAGAATATAACACATACCCAACATTCTCCCACTTGTTGTTTCTTTGCATACAGGGGGTTACGGGGTTACATAGTCAACAATCTAGGGTAACAATGCCCATGGATCCTCTACACCAAAAGAACTTCTCAGTGCTCACAGATTTTGTTAATGAATCTACAACATTCTTCAAAGTGTCCACCTTCATTAGCAATACTTTCTTTTCTTCAACCATGTCTCACAAAGTGATATTGAATATCAATATGCTTTGTCTTTGAATGATAAGTCGGGTTCTTTTCCAGAAAAAATTGCACTCTGACTGTCAACAATCTATCCTTACAGCTTGTTGTGCCAACCCAATACTTGAACACAATCTTTGTAACCATACTTCTTCCTTACTTGCATGAGTGGCTTCCATGTATTCATCTTCTATAGTTGATATCCTTCATGTAAAATTTAGAGGAAAACTGAGTTTTCACATACTGGATAATCTCCTTATTGTTTCCTATCAGCAACATGTCATCCACATACAAGACCAAATAAATCAAACGATCACCAATTAATTTAAAATACACACAGTGATCCTCTTTGCTTCTTGTGAATCCAAGTACCAACATATAAGTATCAAATTTTTGATACCACATCCTTGGTGATTATTTTAAACCATACATGAACTTTTTTAATTTGCATACCAACTCCTTCTTTCCCTTCACATCATAACCTTTTGGTTGCTTCGTATATATTTCTTCTTCCAGATCCCCATGTAGGAATGTTGTTTTCACATCCATCTGTTCTACTTCAAAATCAAATGCAAAAGCCACAGATAACAAAAATCTTATAGAGGTTAACTTGGCAATGGGAGAAAAAATCTCACCAAAATCAATTCCCTCAACCTGGGAATAACCCTTTGCTACTAACCGATCTTTGTATTTCCCCACTTTTCCTTCTACATTCAACTTCTTTTTAAATACCCATTTGTTGCCAATGAAATTTCTTCCAGTCGAAAACTCCACTAGATCCCAATCCTCATTCTTATCCAAATATGCCATTTCTTCATCCATGGCCCTTTTCCAGAGATTTCCATCCTCTGAATCCACTGCCTCCTTGACAGTTCTAGGATCATCATCAGTAATAGACAAAGCGAAATTTGAATGAAAATCAGATGGAGTATACCTTTTCAGTAGTCTTCTTTCTCGAACCGATCTCCTCAATACTGGAGTATGAGGACCTTCTTCTTCTGATTCATGTTCTTTTGTAGAGTCTGATTCATCATCCTTTAAATCAAAATCTATTTTCTCTGGTTCTTCCTTACTTGGTAGGACTTCCTGTTTAATGAAATCCTTCATTTCTCTAAATACCACATCTCAGGTATACACTACCTTCTTAGTTTATGGGTTCCAAATCTTATAAACTTTGAGACCATCTTTATATCCAATAAAGATAGACTTTTCAGCCTTATTATCTAGCTTACTCATGTTTTCCTTTGCAACATGAACATATGCATCACATCCAAATACCTCAAGATGTGTGAGAGAAGGTTCCTTACCAGTCCATACCTCTTGTGGAGTCTTGTCATCCAACCCTGATGAGGGTGATCTGTTTACCAGGTAACATGAAGTACCCAATGCCTTTGCCCATAATTCTTTCCCTAACCCGACACCACTGAGCATGCACCTTACTTTTTCCATCAATGTCATGTTCATCCTTTCTGCAACTCCATTCTGCTAAAGTGTATATGGAGTAGTCTTCTACCTTGCTATACCACACTTCTTATATAATTATTCAAATTCATTCTCGTAGAACTCTCTTCCATTATCTGTCCTGAACACCTTAATTCTTTTCTCTCTTTGATTCTCAACAAGGGCCTTAAAATCTTTAAACTTGTCAAAGACTTCAGGTTTCTTCCTGAGGAAATATATCCAAGTATTCCTCAAGAAGTCATCTATAAATGAGACATAGTACACAGATTTTCCCAATTATGGGACCGACATAGGTCCAAAAACATCATTGTGAACTAGCTGTAAACTTTCTTCTTCCCTTGTTGCACTAGAGGGGAATCTTACCCGATTCTGCTTCCCATATAGAAAATGTTCACAAAAATCAAAATCCAAAGAGCAGTTAGACATACCTTCAACCATACATTTACCATGTAGTAGTCGAAGACCCTTCTCTTCGATATGTACCAGTCTTTGATGCCACAACATAACCTTTTCTCTAGAGACTGTAGGAGTTCTTTCTTCTTCAACTCCAATATCAAGAACAATGAAACTATTACACCCATCATTAATAGTGCTTCCTTGAAGCTTATACATAGTTCAAAGCCGAACTCCCTTCAATAACACCATTGTTCCGTGAACCATCTTGCATGTTTCCTTTTCAAATATTGTTTTTACACCTGAATCATCCATTTTTCTTATAGAAATCAAATTTCTGGCCAAACCTGGGATGTGAAAAACACCAGGAAATGTTTTAATCCTTCCATATATGAGCCTCAACTTGAATTTTCCTCGTCATATGATTCTGGTTGTCGAATCATCACCTAAGAAAACATTACCTCCATCATACCTTTCATATTCGCTGAACCACTCCTTTTGGGGAGTCATATGAAAGGATGCACCAAATTCAATCAAACATGCCTCATGATCTGCATGTGTGCTTGAAGAAGACAAGTACACATCCCCTCTTTCTTCCTTGGAGGTCTTTTCTTATGTGAAGGAGATTCTTGAGATCCTTCTAACTTTTTCTCAACTTTGGATCTACAACGCTTCTTGTAGTGCCACCTTCTTTCACATCTCCAACATACCTTTTAAAACTTTCCAGAGATTTAGATCTACCTTAAATTAGATCTCTCCCCACTTGAGAACAGATCTATTTCTTTCTTGGGAGCGTCCTCTTACCAATAATGTGTATGTTCTATGTCCTTCCCATATTATTGCGTCTCATCTCCTCCAACAAAGGATGAGATCACTTCATAAAACTTCAAAGGAAGTTGTATTGCTACCTATGGACACAACTAGACCATCCCACAAATTAGTAAAAGAGCATAATAAATTGATACATTATCTTCATCCCAGAAATTTAATGTCAACATATACTAACTAAATTACCACAATATTTAAGTTCAGCGGCTGCATACAGTCTCATCTCATCCTTAGGTTATACAACTTCTTTCTAGGGAATAGTTTATTCTAGGGACTTAGACTAATATAAATTCCCTAACTTATCCAAATCCTTGGTTGCTTCCTCGTACATTCAATATCTTTGACTTTGAGAATGCAGTCAGTTGTATCTTTACTTCGATCAATTTTCAGATCATTTGTTGAAGTTCATGTATATGCAATACCTGGATCTACCATGATCTATTGATCTCTTTCCACCAACAAATCTTCCATCTCAATCTTCCACGGCTCAAAACTTTTCCCATTAAACTTCTCAATCTCCATCTTGGTGCTTGCCATTTCTTTTCACTGAAAAATCAATACCACGGATCCCTTTGTAACAAGGCTTATCACGGTTAAGGCCAAACCCTTGACCACAAAGGCATCCCCACCGGAAGCCAACAAAGATTTTCAACATATACTAACTAAATTACCATAGTATTGAAGGCGTTCAAACGCTCTGCCACCGAGTCTCCATCTCTCATCCTTAGGTTATACAACTTCTTTCTCAGGAATAGTTTATTCTAGGGACTTAGACTAATATAAATTCCCTAACTTATCCCATAAATCCTTGGTTGTAGCTTCCTCTGACACATTCAATAATACTGACTTTGAGAGACACAGTCAGATTGTGCTCTTTGCCTTTCGATCCAATTTTTTCAAGTCATTTGTTGAAGTTCATGTATATGCAATACCTGGATCTACCATGATCCATTGATCTCTTTCCACCAACAAATCTTCCATCTTGAGCTTCGACGGCTCAAAACTTTTCCCATTAAACTTCTCAATCTCCATCTTCGAATTGCTTGCCATTTCTTTTCACCTGAAAAATCAATACCACAGATCTCCCACTGTAACAAGGCTTATCACAGTTCTGAGCCAAACCCTTGACCACAAAGGCATCCCCCTGAAGCCAACAAAGATTTGATACCAAATGTAGATTTTAACATTGTACAATATTTACTGCAAATAGATTTTCAGTAAAAGAACAAAAAATATACAATGGCAAATACAAACATTACACAGAGATTTTTCCCCTGGAAACCCAAACCGGGAAAACCAACATATTCTATATTCATTCATCATGATACATTGTTTAAAATGAAATATACATATAGGAGCCAACAACATCCAAAACATTGACCCAATGTGCTGGATTAGTCAACAACCCTAATTCCTTAACCATAAATAGAAAACCATCGGCAAAAAAAACCATGTGCCGAAAAACCACCTAAATATGTGACACGTTTCCTGAGGCATAATTTTTTTTTCTTGAGGGCGCTTCCCTTGAACCCCCACGCGAGGGGCTATCACAAAGAATAGACATACCCAACAAAATGCCCCTTGTTCACACTAAGAACCAATTACATTTTTCCTTGAAGAAATGCTATAAATAAGAGCCATGGGTGCACTAAGAAACCAAGATCTTCATAGTACTGTTGTGCTGGAAGAATTCTCCCTTGAGAATCCTCTTTTCTCTTTGGAGACTTCAAGCACCATTGCAATAGGCCATTCCACTCACCTCTTGAGGGAATAAGCATTTTTTCTCTTCACCATTTTCCATTTCTTCCATTGTATGAAGAGCTCTCCATTAGGGAACTCAAGAGCCCTCCCAAGGAGGAAGAGGGGACTCATAAGTCCCTATTTTTTTCTACGGTGTTTTTCCTACTAATCTATTGTTCCATTGGTAGCATTATGTTGGTCATTGTTTGATTTTCGTGGTTCTAAGTTTCTCATGCTTTCTAACTTTTATTTCTTAGTTGTTTTAGTTTTATTTCTTTATTTATACATATGTTTGGCTTGTTTAACCCACTCACAAACTTTTGTCTTGTCTAGTAGGCTCATCTAGGCATGCAAGTGTTGTTGTTTTGCTCACCCAAGTGAAAAAACTAACACAACAAAGATAATGAATTGTTCAAAGTTGGATTTAAATTTTATATGTTATTGTCTCTCTTTCCCTTCAAGGGTGTCTAGATTGGCTAAGTGATTGTGTCGTTGTAACAAACATTAAGCTATAGCCATTACGGCTACAACAAACTCACCCTTTCATAATCTTTTCGAACTCTTCTACCGTTTAAAATAACTTGTAAGATGTGATAATTGTTATGTTGGTAATAAGATATTGATTGAGTCATTTACGTGCTAATTTCAGTGGGTAGAACTTGTCGTTGTAGTAAAAGTATGCTACAACCATTGGGTTGTCATAAATACTTGGTGATAACTCTCATTAGCAACCCTCATTTGCCATCAAAGTCTTGGTCTAAACATTGGAACATTGTGTACTAGTTGCAAGCTTTATTTTCCAATATCATATACTTGATTTTGATAGTTTCTTCATTGTTGATATATATTTTCTTACTACTGCAATTTCGGGAGAACACGATTTCTTGTTGATTCCCAATTTGTATTGAGACATATATCATCATATTTGGTCTTGTTTTGGTTTGTCTAACACTTTTTTGCAAGTACACAATATTGAAAACCATTTACCAACTCCAAAGACTCTCTTATCGAGCCTCAAGCTCAGCTTAGATCTTGACATATATGGGTGTTCTTCTAGCTCCTTGCTTCTCCCCTTGCAGTCTCCCTAGGGTCACTCGTGAAGTCTCCCTTGTGATGGACTTGTCCTTCACTAAAATGAGGGGGACATCTATTGAGGTGATAGTGATAGGAGTTCCCAATTGTTTGTTGGTTGGTTGGGCTTTGCCCAAGCTACAAACTGTGTGATAACATTTCCAACTCCTAATAGAAATAAAAATAATTTATTTTTCTAGATCCACTTTCCTTTCCAATGAATACAATAAAATTAAGATCTTCAACTACTTGCTTCTTATACTACCTCCTGCAGTTTATAACATTCATTCAATGCACTGACTTGTATTAAGTTAGTTTGACTTTAATTTTTTTTTCCAAAGAATTAATGTTAAACATAGGAAACTAAAAAAAATATTTTTTTTGGTATTTAAAATAACATATTTTTTATACATATCATTGGCTGATAATTTTAGACTCTTATTAGAGTCTTCACATGGTTCGAGACTGCAAATCAAATTCACGACCTCTATTTATGTGTAAGTACATCTAGCCTTCCGGCCTTCCGTCCTGCTGAGAGATTGCAGTCATCATCGATAGCTTCGGTTGACGTGTATTTGCATACTTTAACTCCATAATTTGTTATGGGTGATACAACGTGAATCTCTTCAGGTTTGTGTGGACAATTTATTCACAGTAAAGTGAACGGAAAATTTAGCATTTTGTTTCCAAAAAGTCATAAATGATACACAGAAAGGATAAGGATCTGTGTAGGGCTTGTCTTCATTTTAAAAAAAGCCCGGTATTCTGATATATGTCATTATGGATTGGAAATTTGAAATAACATAGGTATATGCTTGGGAAAAGCATGAAACATTAAAAATCTTTAAAATGTTTTGGTTCAGGGAAACAAACCGACATTTAACTTATTATACTGACGCGCATTCATTCAGTCAATGTTTATCTTATTTTAGAGATATTAGATTTCAAAGATTATGATTTTAACCTCGGTAGTCGGTTCTCATGCGAAATCTTGTAAGAAATAGAGAAAAATAATGGAATTTTGTTTATGTTTTCATCTTTTCTTTATATAAATGGACAAGAGTGAATTTCTTGGGCAATAAAGTTTCTTTAGCTACGATCCATGAGATAGTACTGCTTTTGTTTGCATAAATTTCTTATTCGGAGAAAAATTTCCCAATTGTCATCTTTTGCAGTGCGTGGTCGAAACGAATTGAGGGAAAATACATAACATTTTCTTGGACCAAGACTTTCAGTTGTCCGAGAGCAGTCAAAATTGTGAACGATGCATAATTTTGATAATTTACGGTTAAAAAAGGGTAAATGTTGTTGTCGGTTACGCAAATGCAATCTTTTGGCTTCAAGAATCTTGTATTGTGCTCTCTTTAGTGGAGGCATTGAGAGATTTTATGGTTATCTCTCTGAACGTTGAGTCGGTGATCTCTCCAGAGGTAGGGTTTGTGAATAAACAAAAACATTGCAATCATAATAATTGAAATCATAACAATAAATAAATTTGAAATCATAAAAATAAATAAATATGATATATATAATACATTTTAATCAAATCACTTGAAAACATGATTATAAAATAACCTAACAAAAATGTCCATGTAGTTGTAACTATTTAAATTATTTAAATCATGATTAAAAATTAACCTAACAAAAATGTCCATGTAGTTGTAACTATTTAAATTATTTAAATCATGATTAAAAATTAACCTAAAATAATTCAATAAAACCTGGATAAACATGAAACTAAAATAACTTAACAAAAATTGATTTTATCTCATGTAGTTGTAGCTATTTAAACAAGATTTGTCTATCGACATACCTACCACAATAATAAATTTGTAAAACTGAATTGAAGTTTGAAAAATGATTTGGTTTGGCATAAAAAATCAGTCGTCGGTATTTTCAAGGTTAGCTTTGTAATTTAATTGAGCTACCAAGGCACAAAAAATCAGTGGTTTTGTAGATTTCATCAATATTTTTTCATTTGTAGATAAATCTAAGTTGAATTCAACTCTATAATCAATCAAACACATGCCAATTATTGTATCCCAATGGTTCTCCTCCACACAAACTCATTGTCGTTGTGGTTTCTTCGCCTGAGATAGCCAAACACTTTGTCAAAACTCATGCTCTGCTCTTTTCCAGCAAAGTCAAAATGTTGTTGTGGTTTATTCTCTTGAGATAGCCAAACGCTTTGTCAAAACTCATGATCTACTCTTTGCCAATAAACCCGAATCAGTTGCATGGAAGTACTTGTGTTACGATTTCAAAGATTTGGGGTTCGCTCAGTATGGATATTATTGAAGGAAAATTAGAAAAATATGTTGATTAGAACTGTTGGTTGCAAGGAGAATTTAGTCCTTCCAATTGTTGTGAGAGGACGAGGTGTCATTCAAGAGTGCACTATGGTACGTCGGTATGCTTACCAGATAAAATTAATTTGTACCTAGAACGGGGGGGGAGGGGGGGTACGGGCTCCGTCGTTGGCAATTATTGGTAAATACTGGTCATCAAACATAGAAAAGACAGAGACATCAAGGAATTTTATTGCTTGAGTAGACCGCCAGTATCATATGCCCAAAAACTTCACCCAACAACACCCCAACCAAACAAGTTCCATCAAATATTAGCTAATTTCAAGCAATGATGCTCACATATCGAAATATGAATAAGTGGGATCTATAATTGGAGAATCCACTATTGGATACTCAACTGAATAAATGGGGTAAACTGTGGTTGGATTTGTAGGGAATCAAGTGCATGAAGAAAGTGTACAGAGAAAAACCAACGGGCAAATAATGGTTTTGTAGGGAAAAAACAATGGGAAAACAATGGTTTTGTAGAGGTATTTCTCTATATCTGAGAGCAATGGATGTAGGTGAGGTGACATATCAAATGATTACATCGCCATCCTCAGGGCATATGTCAGAAAATAATGATTATATGGAGGGTGGACTCACAAGAAGAGGTGAAATCCCTTGACTAATGGCAGAATAAACAAATATATATTATTCATTTAAAAAAATCATAAAACATATTTGCTAATGTAAAACGTTCGAAGGGAAGGCATAATTGATAGTCAACCTTATATTAATAGTTAGTCAAACTGTGAATCGATTGCTATAAACATTGCCTCGGGTATAATAATGGATAAATATGAACCTAAAATAACTAACAAAACCTAATTCTTTCCCATATAATTGTAGCTATTTAAATCATGGATAAACATGAACCTAACAAAACCTAATTTTGTTTTTCTACTTTGGATAAACATGAACCTAAAATAACCTAATTTTATCTTTCCACCTTTCAAATAAAAAGACAACCTAATTTTATCTTTCCAACTTTCAAATAAAAAGATCAACATGCTTCCTACCTTAACACATTAATAATTGAAATTATAAAATAAAATAAAATATAATATACATGAACTACATTTTAATCAAATCACTTTAAAATGTGAATATAAAATAACCTAACAAAAATACCTATGTAGTTGTGGCTATGACTATTCACCTTGATTTCCATGTTGCTTCCATTCTTCGAAAATGTTGTGGAACTTGTGGGCGTAGTGGCATTCTGGCCATTGACAGTATACTTTCTAGTGACAATGTACATAGCACAGAATAAGATTCAGTGATGGTCTTCTAGGTGGATTGCTATGCAAATATTGAATTCAACTCATCTGGTCCATTGAATGCAAAAACATACTATTTAGACACGTAGGAATTTAGCTGGCAGCGGATCCCGAGCCTACCATTATTAACATAGGCTTACATTTTCATAATGCTTATGTTATTATGTGTAATATTTCAAGGATGTACTAAGTTCTCTAGGTTTAAAGATGGCAGATTAGCACATAATAGGCTTAATGTTTAGTTGTCAGACTGCACATGAGAGAAAAAACGTTCGGAGATAGATTCATAAACAATTATGTAATGGAAATGGTTTAAGACGTATAATTAAAGGCATGAAAGCCTATGTAAGCTGATACTTAAAAGGCATGCATTATTTGATTAAGTTTGTAACGGAGAAATATTGTTGTGTAAATTATTGTTATTTTGTTTGTTTTTATTTATAAGTAGCATGAAAGCCTATGTAAGNACGGGCTCCGTCGTTGGCAATTATTGGTAAATACTGGTCATCAAACACAGAAAAGACAGAAACATCAAGGCATTTTATTGCTTGAGTAGACTGCCAGTATCATATGCCCAAAAAATTCACCCAACAACACCCCAACCAAACAAGTTCCATCAAATATTAGCTAATTTCAAGCAACGATGCTCACATATCGAAATATGAATAAGTGGGATCTATAATTGGAGAATCCACTATTGGATACACAACTGAATAAATGGGGTAAACTGTGGTTGGATTTGTAGGGAATCAAGCGCATGAAGAAAGTGTACAGAGAAAAACCAGCGGGCAAATAATGGTTTTGTAGAGAAAAAACAACGGGAAAATAATGGTTTTGTAGAGCTATTTCTCTATATCCGAGAGCAATGGATGTAGGTGAGGTGACATATCAAATGATTACATCGCCATCCTCAGGGCATATGTCAGAAAATAATGATTATATGGAGGGCGGACTCACAAGAAGAGGTGAAATCCCTTGACTAATGGCGGAATAAACAAATATATATTATTCATTTAAAAAAATCATAAAACATATTTGCTAATGTCAAACTTTGGAAGGGAAGGCAGAATTTATAGTCAACCTTATATTAATAGTTAGTCAAACTGTGAATCGATTGCTATAAACGTTGTCTGGGGCAGGTATAATAATGGATAAATATGAACCTAAAATAACTAACAAAACCTAATTCTTTCCCATATAATTGTAGTTATTTAAATCATGGATAAACATGAACCTAAAATAACCTAACAAAACCTAATTATGTTTTTCTACTTTGGATAAACATGAACCTAACAAAACCTAATTTTGTTTTTCTACTTTGGATAAACATGAACCTAAAATAACCTAATTTTATCTTTCCACCTTTCAAATAAAAAGACAACCTAATTTTATCTTTCCAACTTTCAAATAAAAAGAT